>JAJTWR010000266.1:3590000-3610000 GCA_021613335.1 Whitmania pigra | reverse complement strand
TCGAATGCTGTGTGGGATTTAAACCTGTTTTCAATTTTGTTTTTTAAATGTTATTTGTAATTTGTTTTAAACGAAGCGATGTTTTCACATTGATCATTTGTTGAAATTTGTTTGAAATGAAATGTTTTTATTCGTTTGTTGATTTTATGATTATTTTTTTCATTAATTCATTCATTTATCGTTATTGTTATCGTTATCGTCATTATCGCCATCATAATCGTCATAATCATATTCGTCATCGTCATCATCACATTCGCCATGGCCATCGTCATCATCATATTCGTCATCATTATCTTATTCACCGCAGGTCATCCATTTGTTGTCAGTAGCCGCTGGAAATGCTGTCGCATTATTAATTATTTACGGCATTTATTATGTATTACTTATTATTTATTATTTATTTATGACTTGATACGACCTTTAATAAAGAGCGGATAAATTTTTAGGCCATCTACATTATTACAGGTCTTATTGAACACATAATTCTTTCTACTTCCGCTCTTACATTCCGTGCATTCATTACGCATCCATTGCGCATTCCCAGGTTGCATTGAATATCTGCATCTGAAAGGTTCTCCAGTTTTCCGTCAGGTGAAATTGCCACGCGTGGTGGTGAATGATAACACCTTCCAGGTATTGAACCGTCAACCTGCAGGGCCACTCAGATTTTGTGCGTGCTTAGATGAAGTCTCTGGAATGTGAAAATTTAATTGTTTATTGATTTTATTTGCTTAATTGAGTGGTTAAGTATTTAAAACTAAATTTATTGTAAATATAATAAATAGTAATAATCAGTTTGTTTCCGTTGAACGGATGCGATCAATCTCGCATGTAACTTTTCTTAAAATTTCTATTCCCAATTTATTTTATTTATAATTTTTAAAAATATTTCACATAATTTCAAAAACCGTCGCAGAAAAACTTAATCATTTTGCAAATCATCAGTGCGTGGATCTGCTCCAATTGATGATGATGTCAGAGAGATGAAAACATCACGTAATTTCTAATATCTATTATTTATTTATTATTTTGCAAAATAAATATTTGGTCGTTGGCAAAAAAAATCCTGACGGTGCATATTTTTTGACTTGCTAATGACTGCCCTTTGAAAAAAAGTTGCATTTAATTTTTTTTATTTTGTGTTGGTTTAAAGAAATATTTAAAAGACACGAATGTAAAATGGATTTGATGGAGGAGTCTTTTTGTTCTGGAGTCGTTGTGAAACATTTTTCACATCAGGAAACTGTTAGTTTGTGTTTCGCTCCTTGAAATGATTTTAAAAATGAGCTCCATTTGAGAAGAAGAATACTTTTTTAAGGTGTGGGTTTTTAACCTTTTGGACTGAAGTATGTTTCAAAATATAATAAACTATAATTTTAAAATTGTTTCAAGCAATATAATTAATTTTATTTTTAAATGATATTTAGTATCTTCTTACAGTAATAATCTTCTCTTCAATTAAACATGGTAAAAAGCTTTGGTCTATTTATCGGCAATTATATGACTTTAAATTAAATAACAAAACAGGCAAAAAATACTGGAAGAAGATTTTGAAAATGGCTGCAGCTGAATCTATGATCGGCGTAACTCTAAAATTTTTCTATAAACTAGCTGGTGGTCCAAGACAAGGCATCGAACATCTTTTCAATAAGATCAATGAAGATGACTTGTCAAAGCTACTGAACACATTAGCATACTTTTTAAAGAAACTTGAAGGGGAGTTATGGAATGAACTGATTTCAGACAACTTACTGCAAATGCTATTCGTCGTAATAGATTGGAATAGATTGTCAATTATTCCTGAATCTCTGTTGGATGTGCACGATATCGTCAGAGCAATAGGACATCACTGCCCTGGTCGAAAACCGACCTTGGAAGGAATGAGATTATTTATGAGGCTCTTTGAAATTTTGAAGAACGAAAAAAACAACCAAAGTTTTATTTGTGCTCGACAACAGAATGGTCCAACCATCACCACAGCTCACTTCATTGCAGATTTGTTACCAACTCTTCCTTGTTCCAACTGCTACGAAGATGTTGATGTCATCGTCGATGGAGTTCTTCGGAGTGGTCGGCAGTTTGATAGTTTGAATGATTGTGAAAAGAATGAACTTAACATTAAGATCAGCATAATCTACAAAACACTTTATAAAATCTGCTTAATGCCTAACTGCCCTCATGCCCATCATGCTCTTCTATTAAAGACTATTTTCTGGACAAACGCTTTAAACAAATTAAGCGACATCTTAGAAATCCAGGAAGTCGTAAATTATGTGAATTTGTTAATGTTATCGAGGAAGCAAGAAAAGGTGACTTTGGGCCTGGCAGTTGTGCATACCTTGCTAAGCAAACATCTTCAGTCATTCCACCAAGCAATCATTCCTGAAACGATAAACGATATCCTCTCCTTTGTCAGTCCACCACAATGGGTTGAAGACATTTACGAAATGATGACAGATGACGATCTTCATATTCCAAAGATGTTCATTTACTGCATCCAAGACAAGACATTCTTCTTTACCACCCATTTGATGAGCCACCTGATACGCTCTATGTTAGAGTTCATTTTACCGAATTGTGGAATATCTAGCAAAGCTGATCGGAGTTTTGATTTAAAGTTGTGTTACTCACGACTTACAACTTTTATCAGATGCATTCTAAATCTTCCTAAAGACACTGACAGGATCGGTGGACAATTAGTCGTTCCTAAATATGGAATTCAGAGGTTTAAAGAGCTTGTCACGTTCATTATGAGAGCTGTGGAAACAAATGACGTCCAACAAATATTCAATAATTGCTTTAGTGACTTTGAATTAGCTTATGTGGACGATCCAGAAAATCCAGAAGATATCAGTCTGGGTTTGCTTCAGACGCAAAACTTCGACACAGTACTCGGTCCTTCGCTTAAAGCAAATGTTTTTGATGCTTTTCCTCTGTGTCAAAGTTTAAGACTAGCTTCAATATTCCATGAGGTGAATGAAAACTGGGGAGCATTATTTTGCTCTCTGACAGCAAATAGATTGATCGACAGGACCCATTTTGTCAGCGATAATTTGGTTGGGTTTGTATATGAGCGAGGATTTGAAGAATTGTGCACTGCTTCACTCACGAATCTAACAAATTATTTTTTCTTGCTGCCCTTTGATATTCGCCAAGGACTGTTTCAAAATTTTGTAAAGGAGAACAAAAGTCAAGCCAAGCAGATTTGCTTTTCGATGAAAAAACTGTTAGACGCGGTAAAAAGTGCAACCCTTTCCAAACAGATCGAACAACATTTAATATTACGATTAGTTCAAGAATTCGCCAAGGACTCAGGTCATACTAAAGAATTCTACCAGAATTTTTCTCGAGAATGTAGAAGATATGACTTGGATGTGTGGATTGGCGATCCAAGTGAAGACTCAAACGGAGTTATATGCGTCAGATCACCGGATGCATTTTTCCCTAAACCAAAACTTTCTTTGACTAAGAACTCCGAATTGCAATTGCAAGCTATTGGACTAATGTTACGTAAATCGTTCATAGATGGCCATCCAATGTCTATTAATTTCAGTCAGGCTTTGTTCAAGACGATGTTGTTTAGAATACTTGGAAATGCACCTTCTCTTTTGGACATTAAGGATGTTCTGCCAGAGGATTATAAGTTGGTCACAAATCTCGCGGATGCTTTGAGGCTGAAGTGGGGCATCGTTAAAGACGCATCAATGACTGCAGAAGAGAGAATGAAGGCTATACAAAATATTAAATGCGGTGGAACATCGTTTGAGGATCTCCATATAAACTTCACAATCCCATGTTGTCCTGAAATGGAGATGAAGGAAGGAGGTAAAGACACACTTCTGACAATCGAGAGCGTCGAAGAATATTTGAAACTGCTTCTCTGGTGGATGATGTACAAGGGAGTAGAAAAAAGTTCAATTAGTATGGCTTGCTATTTTGAAAGTAATATTTCTGATGACTTTTTGACGTTATTTCGCTTTGACGAAATCCAGTTGTTATTTTGTGACCCCATACAAGAGCTATGGACAGTGGATTATTTGAAAAAGAACTGCAATTTAAGAAATGGACTTTCGCTAAAATCAAAAGAAGTTCAATTCTTGTTTGAAATCCTCGAATCGTTATCAAACGCTAAACAGCAAAAATTTCTCCAGTTTGTGACAGGTTCGCCAAGGTTGCCTGATGGAGGATTGAAAAATTTGGTACCAAAACTGTCCATCAGACGTAAAGTCAACTTAGACGATATTCCTGGCGGCTGTAACCCGTCTGCTCGGAGTAGCTCACACTCTTTGTTTATTGACAAATACGAGACTAAAAAGATTCTGGAGGAAAAATTATTCGATGCCATTCGAAATGGAAATTAATACGGGTATCGAGAACATTTCGAGACAAGTGCAGATATAGTTTACCTCTAACAAATTGTTTGCAGAATAAATAAACTCTTTAGCTTATATAATAGCACTTAATACGTATAATAATAACACTTAACGTGTATAATAATAGCTTTGACAACTAGTAAATAAAAGCAGTCGTTTGCTTTATGTATCAATTGTTTCTTTTCATTGCGTTTGCTTCTAATTTTTGTTAACATGTTGTAGGCTGGGATGACATTCCATTCACATTTTCTGCTCATCACTCTGTACTCATGACCAATTTCATGCAATTGATATGAATATTTTAGCCATCATTGAGCCATTGATTTTATTTTATTTATTTATAATCACTTGTTGGGTGTGTTTTATGAATTGGTTGAAGTTTGTAAAGCTTGGAATAGTTCATTAGAGCTCATTTAGAGTTTATTTAATTTAAATGAATTTTTATTTTAATGAATCCGCGTATTTTCTATTTTACATATACGGTTTATATAAGGACTCATCATTTTAGTACTAATTGTAGCTTGAGGCAAAAATAAACCTGTATTTTGTCGAATAATAATCACAGTGACTATTGAGGAAATATATTACAGTTCATAGCCGATTACGCAGAAATTATTAAAACTTTATTAAACATTCTCAAAAATTAAATCATTAAGAAGAAAATTATCCAGTCCTAAAATCCATTGAATTAAAATTTTAATCGAATTTCAATCTTCTCATGAATTATTGCGTGAAACTCTGTAAGCAACTTCTGGCTGTCGCTCAACACAAGCAATTCTGCTGCTGTTGTTGCTGCTGCTGTTTTGCGTCCACGACCGTAAATATTGAACCCATTAGTTTTGGGTCGATGGTTTGCAGATATTCTTCTTGCTGAAAAACCGGCCTTCCCTGGTCTGCCCACTGGTCCCCTTGGCGGGAAAGGGAACGCGAAGATGAGTAATACCCCTTATGTTGTACGACCTCCATCAGAGAGGATTGTGAGTCCTCTGCAGGGTCAGAGTTTATTGGATGAAGTATGTGGTGAGGACAAAATATGGGGCCTCCTCGAACAACGTAACGGGTTTGCGGGTCTGAAATTTTGACGTTTTTGTTTATTTATCCATGATGATTTTAGCAGCTAAAAATACTTGCATGTTTATAGCTACCATAAATTATATTCAATTAGTTAGCATTAAATTTAGTCTGTAATGCATTGCAAAGTTTTTTTTTGTCTAGCGAATTGAGAATAACAATAAATGATTACATTTCACTCGCTAGAGCCAACAGTTATAATTTCATTCGCTGGGGGGCCAACCTCGACAGTTGGTTTGTTCGAGTTCCAGTTTGGAAGAGTTTTTTGTGACGTCGACAGCTGCTCTGAGAGGGTGTCGCTCGTAGTTGAGCGACGTTGACGTCTCGAACTGGTGGCAAAGGTCATCTCTTTTGAAGGGCGGAGAGGCATGGAAGGAATGCTCAGTCGTCAGGTTTTCGTGAAGCTCGTGCGACCTTTGACCTGCCTGGCTGTTATGCGAGGAGTCCGTCTTGTCTCTGTGGTATGAAATTTCATCTTCGATTATAAATAGTTGTCACGTGAGCCAAAGGGAAATTCTCAATTTTGTCGGAAACAATCGCTTTAATTAGAAATGGAGCAACTTTTTTTTCGGATTAAAATCTTTTCTTGCGAACAATGACGACGAAGACGACGACGGCAATGAGGCATCATTATGTCTCAAAAATGAGAAACGTGCTGTATCCTTTAAGGAAGTATCATTTCTTTTCTAATTTAAAATGCAGGTGTCCTTCCAGGTCACGCCACCGTATCTTCGCTTTTTTTTCTAATTCCAGCGGTTGAAAAAAATGCGGGAAGAAATAATTTCAAATTTCCAGGATTTTCTTGCACTTGACTTCCTAGAACGAGGAAACGCCATCAATTGGACGACGTTTCGGTAGTCTTAAGATTTTCAACACTCTCAGCAGGAATGCCATGGAAACGAGGACGACTTACTTTGGAAAATCATCATTGGAGGTCCTCAACGAATGAACGGTGTTGAGAATTAATTATCTTTCGATAAATGTTTTATTTGAGTATTTGTTTTATTAACTGTACTAATTAAACTATAATTGATTATATTAAAATGGCTTGTCCTGGAAAAGTCATCATCGGCGGTTTCCAAAGAATGGACGGATGAAATTGCGAGCTGAAAAATTGGTATTGAGTCAAAGTGGCTCCTCTTCACATCATCAAAGAACTTTTGACTTTATTCGATTTCACGCAGAAATTGGAAATGGGCAGCAGATGAATGTCGAACGTTGTATGGAATTCTGAGAATGCATTCAGCCAATCACCCAAGCATTAATTTTCTTCCTAATATTTAGTTTTTTTTTTTATTAGATATATATATATTAATATAATTAAAATATTATTGTTGTTAAATATTATATATATATATATATATATTAATATAAGTTCGTAAGACATGATAACATATTAAAATAGAATTTAAATTTAAATTTAGTATTTATTAATTAAGCAACAAGTATTCACCTCACTAGTCCAACCACAAGGACGATGCCAGTGGCGATCAAAACACCGATGACGGCGCCGATGGCAATGGCTAAACCTTAACGAGAATAAATAAATTTTTATTAACATGTAAATTATTAATAAGTATTTTATAAATTTAAAAATATTATTCATAACCGTAGGAGCATTACTTTGATAATGTCAACATTTAAACGGATCCAGCCCGTGTCGAATAAGAACATTCAGTCTCGATGTAGCTAACAATAACTTTCCAGACAAATAAGTTTAAGATGCTGAGTAGAAAATTCATAAATACGTGTGAAAATGTGCAAGCGCTTGACAGGTTGTAAGGTAAATGTACATTCACAAAGTTGTATCACTGCAGAAGCTCGAATTCGGTAATTCATTCATCCAACTCCATCCATTGATAAATTCATCCAATAATTCAACAAAACGTAAATAAATTGTCCTGTTCGAGTTGAAGTCAGCTGATTACAAACTCTAACAAACTCTAGCTGGCAGTGGATTACAAAAGACTTTGGAAAGCAACATTTTCCAGTAACGAATAGTTTTTCTAATCCAAGGTTTGTCTCCTTAAGTGCTCCATTTGTTATGTTACTTAAAGTCATGGCTGCCATTCTAAAGCGCTCTGGATGTTTGTAAATGTATTGGAAACTTATGTTATTTTAGTTAAGCTGATTTTTGTGAATATTATTCGTTTATTAATATTTTGACTCCATTATTTCAATAATAACATTATTATTGTTATTATCATTGATATCATTTAGCAGCTATACAGTTTTAAACTGAAGTAGACAATAATAATAAAAATAATAATAATAATAATAATAATTAATGTATTAAATTATAATATATTGAATAATTAATTAATTATATTATATTATTGTGAAATGATTAGCGATGGGTTGTTATCAATGTAAAAATAATAACGAAATTAATGTTATTAACAATAATAAATCGTAATTACAAAGATGTAACAACAACAAATAACAATAATAATAAATACAACGCATAATAAATGCCAACGTATTACAAATAATATATTTTACAAAAAAAAATAAAAGTAAATGGCCTAAACATTCATCAACATTTTGTTTGCCACTTCCTGGCTTGAGGAAGACAATTTCAAGTTTGAGTTGCGTCGGCAGCGTCATCAATAATTGATGACGTCATTCGTAAATGTGTCGAGTCAAAGGTCAGCGGTTTGTACGTACCGTAGGAGATGACGACATCTTCTGATGAATTGAGGCGACCTGCGTCACTTCTTCTGTCTGAGGATCATATTTATCATTATTATTATTATTATTATTATTATTATTTATTATTATTATTATTATTATTATATTATTAGTATTATTATTATATTATTATTATTATTAGTTATTATTATTATTATTATTATTATTATTATTATTATTATTATTATTATTATTATTATATTATTAGTATTATTATTATTATTATTATTATTATTATTATGATTATTATTATTATTATTATTATTATTATTATTATTATTAGTTATTATTATTATTATTATTATTATTATTAGTATTATTATTATTATTATTATTATTAGGAGTATTATTATTATTATTATTATTATTATTATTATTATTATTATTAGGAGTATTATTATTATTATTATTATTATTATTATTATTATTATTATTATTATTATTATTAGGATTAGGAGGATTATTATTATTCTTATTATTATTATTATTATTAGTATTATTATGATTATTATTATTAGGAGGATTATTATTATTATTATATTATTATTATTATTATTATTAGGAGGATTATTATTATTATTATTATTATTATTATTATGATTATTATTATTCTTATTATTATTAGATTATTATTATTATTATTATTATTATTCTTATTATTCTTCTTATTCTTATTATTATTATTATTATTATTATTATTATTATTATTATTAGTATTATTATTATTATATTAGTATTATTATTCTTATTATTATTATTCTTATTATTATTATATATTATTATTATTATTCTTATTCTTATTATTATTATTATTCTTATTCTTATTATTATTATCTTATTATTATTATCTTATTATTATTATTATTATTATTATTGTACCTGTATTATTAATTTTTTATATATGAAATTAATGAATCATCACTGATAAACTACAAGTTCTTGAACTGAGCTAAAAATCACTGAATTTTTAAAAATCAATTATATCATATACATATTAATTATTATCATTTATTATTACTATTACTTTTACAAGTAACAGATTTAGTATTCAGAGTTGCAAATATTGTTTTACTCGATCAACTATCTAAACTTAACTAACTAATTAATGCAATTTAAATGTTTACAATTATTAATAATTAATATTAATTAATCAGAGTTAATTCCTAATATTTTCTATTATTATAATCTTCTAATTAACAAAATAGATTCCCTTCTTAACTACTTCTTTGCGATGGAAAAGAGTATTTTCCATAAGTAAGCCATTACGTTTTACAGCATCTCCACTGCAAAGTGGTTCCTTACAGATCACGTGTCATACATTTGATGACCTCACAGGGTTAAAGTTCAGAAATTTTATTGAATTTTAGGGGCTGCATACAAAGGTTCTTGAATGTCGAGAAATAAATTATCTTTTCTCACCGGCTTATTGTGGCGCTGTGAAAAATGAGGCGTAATAATGTCTATTGAATGTTTATAAATCAAATAATGTATAATAAATTAGTTTATTAAATTAACATGTTTTTAATAACTGTGTTAGTGTTAAATTACATTGCACAGTTATTATTCTGCTTAGAAGATATTTTTAATATTCAGTTTCTCAACTTTGAAGCTGAACAGCCTAAAAATTACTTTGCACTTAATTACAATTTCAATTTTTTGATAATAATTGAAACAATAGTTAAATTAAAAAAAAATAAGATTAATCATGGAATCAAATTTCTTTTTCGCATTAAAAAACCAAACAAATTCTGTCAACAAAATTATGTTACTCTCATTAGGAGATCAAATACTTTTCCAATTATTATTTTCCAGGGGCACCTGTGCAGTTTCCAAGGTAACCGGTCCACGTTCCACCATTGCATTTCAGTATCCACCTCGGATTCTTTCCGCCCTCGCCAGGGGTGTTGACCTCGTGAACTGTCAGGTCACCGTGGCATCCAACCAACAATGCCCCATCGTCTCTCACTTTCGACCAGGATTTTGAGGGGAGGTTTGTTGGAGTTGCACAGCCGGATACTGGATGGTATTTATGTTAGTATTATTATTATTATTATTATTGTTATTATTATTAACTATTTGATTTTTTGATGTATTGATATTGTATAATTGCGCTGTTTCCACACGATAATTTTCATCCTTGTATGTCAGGAAAAAATACATTTATCAGAAATAAACACTATTCTGAATATTCTGTTCAGAACATTCCAACCGCACATTTACTTGAATTTATAATTTTAAACAATATTGTAAAAAATATTATTATTCTAATTACAATTTCAAAAAATAGAAAGCTCTTTACTGACACAAACAATCAAAAGTGCCTTCACCGCAATAATTATCGCAAACAAAACATGCAGCAAATTATTTTTCCTACGAGAATCGAGCGCATAATAAATGCCAGTCGTAATGACGTCACTGGACTTTGACGGATGGCTGCATTTCACCTTTGAAACTGTTCATTCCAGGTGTTGACGAGAACGTGCACTTAAAAGGTGAGTTGAGGGTGATTGAGCAACTTTGAATGACCTCAAATCATTTCGAAAGGCGTGGTGATGTCGTGGGATTAGTGATGAATTTTCATTTTTTTATTTTCACTTATTTCGTATTTTAATTCATTAGTTTTTTTTTAATTATTGTCTATTTTTATTAAGCTTTTAATAAAATAAATAAAATGCACATTGTATTTTACTTTTTGTTATTTTAGATATGCTAAATTGTTAATTATTTTAAGTATTTCTCTTGAAAAAAAAATGAAATCACACTAGCTAATTAAATAAAAACATTTCCCACAAACTCACCTGTAAACTCGAGCAAGTAGTTCTCAACCTGTTTCAGGGGATTCAAATCCAACCACAACTTGACAGAATGCGACCTAGAAGAGTACACTGGTGTAACCCTTTTGACCCCTGCACAAATAGGGATGTCACCGTTGGGGGCATCTGAACCCTGGTGGTCCACCTGCCGCTTTTTAGTCGGCTTGAGGTCATTCAACCATCCTAACTGACGGCATGCAGGTCTGATTCGACTTTGATCTCTGCTAATAAAATGAACTTTAACTTCGCCTCTGGGAACTTTTAATCAAAGTTGAGTTGGAAAATGGATGACGAATTATTGGAAAGACAAAGAGAGGCATTTATTTATTGATATTTATTTATTTGATTAGATCTTTGCATAATTAAGATGATTTGGACTTGATGAAAGATGCGGAAACAGTGCATGCTTTTGAACGCGGAAACCAGAAAAACACAGCTAGGGAATATTCGTATGTTACAACGAAATAAATATTTATTTATTTAATTATTTATTTATCAATTTATAAATTTATTTTTTTTATTTCTTTGATTACTAATTTAAAATACTTCCTCGAATCACCAAAGAATAAATTCATTTTTTTTTGTCTTTCCGACGAGAATTGAGATTTGAGAACTAAATGTTTTTTGACGTTGGAGAGTACGAAAACGAATCGAAATCATAATAAAGCGGAAACTAATTAGCAGACGTGACAACGAGTCAAATGGAATTTCATTCCACTTGGAAGATTGAATTCCACCAGGATAAGTTCATCTTTGTTCTCCTAGGCCTGGAATTTCTTCCAACGACTGTGTGCTGGAAAAAAAAGACTCGGTGGCAATGTGACATTATCATCGACTTATCATCATCTTGGTCGTTGTTATCGCCATCGTCATCCTCATCATCCCCATCATCATCGTCACCATGGTCATCGTCATCGTCATCATCATCATTTCGTCATCATCATCATGGTCATCGTCATCTTCGTCATCATTTTTTTCATCTTCCTCTTCTTAAAAAGGAAATCATGACGAGGCTTTAAAACGTCTGGTACTTTCCAGGCGGTTGACCACAACATGGAGTAACACTTTTGATTGGACAGTATTTGAGAGTGGCTGAACCAGTCTTTGAGTGCGTCGATGCATGGACTGCAAATTCACTGGGAACACTTTCTTTTCCATAAATTTGTCGCTATAACATCATTTTCATAATTTCTCATCATCATTATCATTCCTTGTAGGTTAGTAAATTTTTTTCAACAATCAATTAATTCTTTTTAATTTAGTCCAGTGAAAATTGTTTAGAATAAGGACAAAGATAACAAAAATGTCAAAAATGCTGGGCTGCACGTAAACAGCAAATATTTGTCGATCAAATATTGTCTGACTCATGACAACGGGAGTTCTCCTTACCTGATTGTCACACGTGGAAGCATTGTGCAGGTGAGGAATTGTCACGCAATTCCTTATTGAGGTCGTCCCCTCAAATATTTATCTACGTGTCACACATCCGACCTACAGCTCTGCGCATGCGCACTTGAGCGACTTCCCGTCTTACTATTTTATTCCATATTTTTTCCCCGGTGAATTTACGCTCACCGGAGTGGAACTTGAAATTTTCCAGGCAGGTGTAATGAGTGGCCACATGTGATTAACCGTCATTTGCAGGACAATTATGAGGCATATTGAATTCTAGGTTTTTTTTTTGTTTTTTGTTTTTAATATTATTTATTATTCTTCTATTTCAGATCAAGCCATCTAAAAAGAAGATTGTATGACTGGAGGGAATTTGTGATTTGTAATTATTTAATTAAATACGAATAAAATGCTTTTAAAATGAAATTCTAGAATCTGTAATACTGCATTGTTCGTAATATTAAAATAGAAAATATTTTTCATCAAATTAAGACGTTTTCCATCGATTTGATTCTTTGATCTACCTCAATATGACGTCACAAGAAGTCCAACATAATTGACGTCGTCGTCGTAGTCATCATCATCATAGTCGTCGTCGTCATCATCGTTATCATCATCATCGTTCGTCAGAGCTTGCAACATCGTTTCATTATCTCCAGCTTAATTAATTGGTTTCCTCCACGTTCCAGTAGTCTTCTGAAATAAGTCATATTGGCATTGACTTAATCTTGAGAGATAAGAGCACATGTTTGTTGTGAGCAAATAAGGGTGGTTCACTCATCCCACTCTCATCCACCCATTCATTCATTCATCCATCGATCTATTTATTCATTCATTCATCCATCTGTCTATTTAGCTTTTATTCACCCTTCTCTCATCATTTCTATCTAACATCATTGTTGTCTAACATCATTAATCCATCCAACAAATCATTCGCCATCTCAATTTAACAACTCAGTCCTGCTTTCCTCCCACAAATGATGATGATGATGATGATGATGATGACGATGACGATGACGATGACGATGATGATGGCGAGTCATCATCGAACTGAATGTTTACATTCGTACGTTCCTATGGAGACCGTATTTAATTAGTGATTATTGTTGCTGTTGTATCATCGCCAGGTGCGTTAGTCCCACCAATAAAAGCTTGATCAACATCGACGTGATTATGGTGATGATGATGATGATGATGATGGATGATGATGATGATGATGATGATGATGATGATGAGATGATGATGATGATGATGATGATGATGATGATGATGATGATGATGATGATGATGATGAGATGATGATGATGATGATGACGATGACGATGCGATGACGATGACGAGGACGATGACGATGACGATGACGATGACGATGACGATGACGATGCCGATGACGATGACGATGAACGATGACGATGACGATGACGATGACGATGACGATGGACGATGACGATGACGATGACGATGACGATGACGATGACGATGACGATGACGATGACGATGACGATGACGATGACGATGACGATTGACGATGACGATGACGATGACGATGACGATGACGATGACGATGACGAATGACGATGACGATGACGATGACGATGACGATGACGATGACGATGACGATGACGATGACGATGACGATGACGATGCGATGACGATGCGATGACGATGACGATGACGATGACGATGACGATGACGATGACGATGACGATGACGATGACGATGACGATGACGATGACGATGACGATGACGATGACGATGACGATGACGATGACGATGACGATGACGATGACGATGACGATACGATGACGATGACGATGACGATGACGATGACGATGACGACGACGATGATGATGATGATGATGATGGCTACTACGACGATGATGAGGATAGCGGCAATGTCGACTTTAATTTTATTGATGATGACAAAGATGAACCGGAAGACGAAGAAATGGTCAAGAACGGACAGCAAAATAGTTGAGATGATGATGATGACCATGCCGATGCCGACTATGATAGCGATGATACCTATGATGATGATGATGATGGTGATAACGAATATTTTTGCTAATGCCGTTATTCTTTATTGAAGATTCCGTGCTGGTTTTATTGTTTGTCGGGTTTTTCTGGCATCACTTTCACTTTCGTTTGTAACTCGTAAAAGCCGCTCGACGCGATAAAGCAAATAAAGTGCACAGCAGCCAAATGGAGTTTGCATAACGGCAAATAGCGTAATGACGACGATGATAAGCATCATAAAGCATCTTTTATTATCCTTTACTATTATCGCCTTAATAGCTTTAATCAATTTATTTAATAAACATCTGCATAACTGCCCAATGGAATGCGTAACCACGTTAACAGAGCACCTGTCTACAAAAACAAATCACCCAATTTTCCAGAGTGGGTGGGCGTGGAGGTTCCATTGTCGGTGTGCGGTCGTGAGGTGGTCAAAAGAGACACGTGTTCAACTCCGATGGAGTCGATCCATAACTGAGTGACAGCCAATCATAGGACACGTACGGAGGACATTTCTCAGCAGCCCCGCGCGTCGCAGTCGATAAAATCATATTTTATAATTAATCGAATCATCCTCATTTTTCTTCTTCTTCTTCAGAACATCTTCTTACGTTCAGACAGCCATGCAGCTTGCAATCTCTTCCAGAACAATTTCCATGCGCGAGTAAGAACCTCTCTTTTTTTTTGCACACACAATTTTTTTTACATCGCGTTTATGTCAGCGATGAGCTGAGAGTAATGAATTCTAATTGCATCCCCGTCCAGTTTTTTGTTTAAGTCTGTGTGCACTGGAATTATGAAATGTGAATCTCTTCTACGATGATGATGATGACGATGGTAAAGAGGACTAATATTTGATGTTGACGATAACCAGGGCCGCCTGGAGAAGGGGTGGCACGGGGTAGGATATATGACCAAGGGCCAAAAAATTCTATCGGCGGCCCTGTCGACAAGTTTAACCTGTAAGGCGTCTCAGTTGATTGAAGATTCTGATTGAAATCGTAGAGCGTCAGATTGATCGTCTGCCCACTCCTACCCACGATCCACCAGGAACAAGTGCCCAATGTTGACGACACTTCGGACGAGGGCGTCACCGTCGACATGGAGATGAATCCCACCGATGACGTCAGATTGATGGGAACCAATGAGGAGCAAGAAGACTGCGTCTGAGGCGAGTGGACTGCCAAATATTTTCATTTTATCAATAGACGATTTTTATAGTTTAATAACTACATTATTATTATGATTGTTATTATTATTAATTAATATTATTATTATTATGGATGCTATTTTTGTTTATCTTCCAGAACGATCAAAAGTCAAAGACAGTAGTCATCCATCAGCCTCCCGCCACTATCTCATCGGCTCAGCATTTCCAACGTGCACGTCCAGCATTGATCCATCACTCCATCATTCCATCAAACAATCAAACGATCAATCCCATGTCGACATGGCATCGGAGGAAATTTAATCACTCACCTTGAATGCACCTGTAGCTGACCTCCAGGTACGTCTTCAATTCTTTGAGGCACGGTCCAGTGCTTTCAAACTCGGCGTCAGGTATCCTCACCTGGCAACTTTTTCTTCCCGAGCACCTTCGATCCATCATCGTTATGACGTCAGAGTAGCAATCGATATGGCCCAGATGGTACTCCACGCAGCGGCCGACTCTCATTCGTCCGTACTTTGCTGACGTCATCAAGATGACCTCGTCTTGACCTTGACATTCGGCCTTGAAGACTTCCGTGTCGCAGTATTCGCCGGAATGTTCTGTTGTCATTCGATTGGAAACTATTACTATTACTATTACTATTGCTATTTCTATTGCTATTGCTATTGACACCTGCCCAACTGGGCACTCCGTGGTGACATGGAAAATGTTTGCCAAGATCGTCGAGAGGCGATCAATTCATAAAAGTTTGTTTATGGACGATCATACGAACAGATCGGCATTCATGAAAAGGTGGCCTGCAGTGCCAACCTCATTTCGGATGATTGTGAATTACTGCATCGTCAGGGTTTCCGAGGAAATTTTCAATAACCCCTACATCCGTCTGTGTCTTATCGGTGTAACGTGGGGGAATGCTGGTGGGAGGCCATTTAAGAGCGCTCGGCAATTGAGGGGGCATAAACAGACCAATGCTTCTTACGAGACTGGTCGCTTATCTTCAAGTTAAGCCGCGTTGTAACGGACTGTTTAGGATTTACTTTTTAAGCCCTCCGTGCATTTAAATTACCTCGGACAGACAGACGCAAAGTAATCGAATTACACCCAAGAAGATCTTTTTCGCGCTTCGACGGGTCCAAAACGGTTGTGTTAATCGTTTGAAGCGAAGGTTTGCAATCGAATTATTTCCAAAAACTTAAAGCTACTACCACCTCAACCGCTATTACTACAACTGACGTTACCACAACAGCCGTTACCACTGCCATTGTCTCCTTTCTGCGTAGGAATTAAAATGATCCTCTTTACTCAGTCTCCGATCGACAAAGCCTCACAACAAACAATGGAGAAATAATTCCTTTCGCAAATAATGGCGCTGAAATGTCCAAACCCCTTTAAAAAAAAAAAAAAAGAGAGGGAAAGTGCACGTTGTCATAATAGGCCTTCAACTCTGGAAAAACACGAACTCGATGAGTTTCGTTTTCTGTTTTCCTTGCTTTAATTGTTTGCTCACGTAGGGGAGGACCACCCACTAAGCAAATGTCGTTCTGCGCTGAATTTCTATCGGGAATAAACCAATGCCATTCCTTTTTGGTAACATCTCAAATACGTTTTTTTTATTTTATTTTTTTTATTTTATTTTTTTTATTTTATTTATTTTATTTTATTTATTTTTTTGCATATTTTCAACGATTCTACTCGAAGAAGATGAATTAATAACATTTCAAGAGACATATGGTTAAAATAAAAATAAATGTGGTTAAAATAAAAATAATTGTGGTTAAAATAACAAATAATTGTATTTAAAAATAACAAAAGACCTCGAATTTCACTGGAAATGATGAACGTGCTTTCCAGGCCAGATGAGCGGATGAAGAGATGGAAAAGAGAAATCACTGGAGGTGCCTGATGCGACTTAGACACGAGACTTGGAGGAGCAGATTGATGGAAGTCGACGTTTCAATATTTAAGACAAAAGTCCTGCCACTTCATCGGTGCTGTCCCCTCATCCATCATGGATTTCTTCCACTTTGAGCGATGGATGAGCGACCCTTTCCAGCACGCGTGGATGAACAAGGAGCAACAGTTTTCCCAACAAATGCATCGGCAGCTGAGTGCAGAGAATTATTGACGGAATGCTGGAATGAATTCGAAGGATGAAGTTTGGAATGTGCTTTCCGGAAAGAGGTCGGAGTATTAGAGGCGTCTTTTGTTTGTGAATGGAGATGAGGCTTTATAAAGGAGATGGATTAACGAGTTAATCTAATAATAATAATAATAATAATAATAATAATAATAATAATAATAATAATAATAATAATAATAATAATAATAATAATAAGAATAATAATAATAATAATAATAATAATAATAATAATAATAATAATAATAATAATAATAATAATAATAATAATAATAAATAATAATAATAATAATAATAATAATAATAATAATAATAATAATAATATAATAATAATAATATAATAATAATAATAATAATAATATATAATAATAATAATAATAATAATAATAATAAATCAAATAGTTGTTATCAGCTGGATAAAACATTCGACAATAAAAGGATATAAAAGGTAAATTATGAAGATGATGCATGCGCCAATAATGAATGCATTGATTTCCAAACAAATAATTTATATGGTTTTTGGCTGTTTTTATTTATCGCATTTTACGCTTAAAAATCTTTTTTAATTTTAAAATTTATTTTAAATCCTATTTTCAATGTTTAGAATTTTATTTAGGAAATGAATGAATATAAGCGTCTTTATGATAAGCGCATTAACTTAATATTTACTAAAAATGTCTCATTAAAATTTAAATATAGTTAATATATAACCTCAGACGAGCTTTTTGTTAACCATTTATATAGCGCTCCTTACCAAGTGTGCTTGTGGCAGTTCAGACAGTGTTTCGAACACGACACACTACGTCTGTTGTCATTACCGCCGCAAGCAACAACTGAATGGATGTCCAACAAATTTAACAAAGACAAAATCTTATATTAAACAATTACACCCACGAAAAACTTCCAATTGATTGTGCACCGATTGTTGAAATACGACAAACTTTGAAAAAATCAAAATAGAAAATAATGTTAATGCTAAAAAAAACAAAGATTTTGAAATATTCATTCAAACTCTATATTCATTCAAATCCAAGACATGACGGAAAATAATTGTCCGATTAAAAAGCTGAGAAGCAAATAAATGACCTGACCTTCTGGGTACATTTATCATCGGCATTAAAGATCTTGTCGACTTCAATTCATGCTACGCTTCTAAGAAATATTTTTAAGGCTTTCCGCGAATCTATCAAAACGTTTGGTTGTTCGTTCTTGGATGTAATGGTGGTTTGTGGTTCTCAAATGTTACGTAGAAAAATATTATTGCTGTTAAAAATGCTTATTGTGAGTTTAAAATGGTTAAACTTGATTACTGTGAGTTTAAAATCGCAAGTTAGATAAAAAACAAATTACAAATTGAAGCGATTTATTTAAAGGATTTTCGATGAAGTAAAAGTTACGAGATCTGCATCCTCATCACCATCATCGTCCTCTTCCTTATCAAAACCATCATCATCATCATCATCACAGTCAGCATCATCGACTCCAGAGCATGGAAATGGCTGCTGGTTGCTAACATTCGAAGAGTGGGATGGTTTTATAGGCGGTAGGAAGGACACTGGAAAAGTGATTTAAGACTCTGTAGTCGTTCGAGCTTCTTTTACGGCTCCGTAGCCAGTGATGGACCAGCAGCTGGAGAGATATTAAAACCAGATTCACGGCAATTCACGGCATTGTCCGTTCAACTCTTTTCCACTCTTTGTTTCCAGGCGTTGTCATGGAAACAAAGAGTTTTACCAGAGAGGAGGACGGTTTTTTTTATCTGCTATGGTACTGCAGCTGTATAATAATAATAATATAATAATAATAATAATAATAATAATAATAATAATAATAATAATAATAATAATAATAATAATAATAATACTAATAATAATAATAATCATAATAATAATAATAATAATAATAATAATAATAATAATAATAATAATAATAATAATAATAATAATAATAATAATAATAATACTAATAATAATAATAATAATAATAATTAATAATAATAATAACATCATCAACAAGAAGAACAATAAACCACAATAAGAAGGCCATTAGAAACCAGTATGGAAGCCTCAGAAGGGAACGCATTGGAATTCCATCAATTGGGAAAGGAATGAATGCTGCCTGGAGTTTCTTTCATATCAACCGTTAATAATTAATATTTATTGCTTTTTTATTGTTATTATTGTTTTTATTATTATTATTATTATTATTATTATTATTATTATTATTATTATTATTATTATTATTATTATTATTATTATTATTATTATTATTATTATTATTATTATATTATTATTATTATTATTATTATTATCCATATGACCGTTGCATGATCGTTG
>JAJTWR010000266.1:3535000-3585000 GCA_021613335.1 Whitmania pigra | reverse complement strand
ATAATTATAAATGTCTACGGAGACAAAGTGCAAAGCGTGGATGAGTCGCAAGAAATGACAAAAATATTGGAAAACACCGCTTGTGGAGTGTGATGCTCTTCTTTATTTATCGTCCACGGGACTCCCAGAAGTTCAACAATTTATGGAGCTTTTATAAATTCAAGTCTCCGAGCCTGGAGATTTTTTTAGTTCGGAGTTTTGAATTTTTCATCGGAAAGTATTCTATTCTCGTGAATTGTTTTCATTTAAACATTTAAACGTTTCGCGGAGAAAATTATTTCAGCGGAAATTATTCGAGTTACATTAAATGATTAAAAAAATTCCAGTTTGATAACTTTTTTGAAACTATCCAAGCAATTATATTAATAGTAAGTTTTAAATTTCATTCTGTGAAATATTTTATGTATTAAATTATAAATTATTATTAAATCTCCCATGTTTTCAATGCCGATCGATTTGACGCGAGATTGTCGACGAATTGCCGAGAAGAATAGAATTAGGATTATAATAACATAAAATATTAATTTATTAGTTTACATTCATTTACATTTTCACATTATTATCTTCAAATATTGTTAAGCCTATTTTTCTTTCAATTGCTAATGTTATTTAAGACAAAGTGATGATGATGATGATGATGATGATGATGATGATGATGATGATGATGATGATTGGATGATGATGATGATGATGATGATGATGTGATGATGATGATGATGATGATGATGATGGATGATGATGATGATGATGATGATGATGATGATGATGATGATGATGATGATGATGATGATGATGATGATGATGATGATGATGATGATGATGATGATGATGATGATGATGATGATGATGATGATGATGATATGATGATGATGATGATGATGATGATGATGATGGATGATGATGATGACGATGACGATGACGATGACGATGACGATGACGATGACGATGACGATGACGATTGACGATGACGATGACGATGACGATGACGATGATGATGATGATGCTGATGCTGATGCTGCTGATGATGATGATGATGACGATGATAATAATAATAATAATAATAATAATAATAATAATAATACCGATCATCGTGGCATGACAAGATTTCTGCCACAGACGACAATTTAAAAAAAACACGGGCAATGCCCAGGTTTTGAAACCGAAGTCTTTGAGTCCAGTATGTGACCCTGGCGGGTGTTTTATCTCGGTGACGTAGGAGGATGTATGACGCCATTAAGTAATTGAGACTCTTTCGTTACGACCATCATTATCAGGCCATCACGTGGCAGACCCCCCACTTGTTGTTTATTGATGGATATTATAATGATTAATATATTATGATAATAATGAAAACATGTTTTCAAATATTATTATGCTGTTACAGAATTATAATATTATATCATGTCATTAATATTATTAATGAAATATTAATCATCATTATCGATTGGTTGTCATTATTATAGTTAATATTTTCATCGGATTATAATAATTACATTATTATTATTATTTTTATTGCTGATAATTCTGTTTGACAATTTTTGAGATTAGCATTGCTAGTAGATTGTAAGCCTAAGAGAAACAAAATTAAGTTACATTACATTATTAATTAACAATTTATATTATGCTTACAAATATTATAATTTTTATGATTTTCATTGAATTTGTTTAAAATGTAAAATGTCGAACTAATTATTATTCAACAATCCCAACAACGTGTGCTCTCACTCGACATTCTTTAAATGACTGATTTAATTTTAATTTTTATTTTTATTTTTATTTTAAAAAGTTAACAACCACCAAACAAAAATTTTAGCTATTTAAATAAAACTTAAAATTTCAGAAATCTGCATAAAGTAAAAATTTAAAAAATTAAGCAACAAGAAAGAATTAAAAAACGAACATAGCACATAGGAATCAATCATAAAATATTTAACAGGACTGTGCACTTACTGTGAGATAACATAACAATGAAAAATTGATTTTTTTTTTATCAATAAACTACAAAGTAGAAAACGCTTGTGTCGACATCCAGCTTCAACAAGGGATCAGGAAGGTGACGCATGTAAACGAGACAGCGCTTCCAGGCGCCACTTTAGGGGCGGAAGAGTGTAAAAAGGAGATGATATCGACGCATAAATTTCTCCGACGCCACTCAAAGAGCGCCATTGTTTTCCTTTTTAGCGCTCCCAAATTGTTTCCTAATGACACTTTGCAACTTTAATCCGCCATTGAAATGCCTCAGGGATCCGTGTTTGAGGGGACTTTAAAAATCACGAGTTAAGAAGACAATGAAAATATGAGAGGATGTGAACTTTGTTTAAAAAGAAAAAAAGTTGAAAGGATGACACTGATGATGAATGAAGTCGAACGGACTGCTAGCGCAGGAGAGGCATTCTTTCAAAACTGGAGAGGAAAGGGTGCTTTGAGAAGAGGAAGTATAACTAATTGTGACAGGAGACAAGTGCATCAACAACCGCCCAAGCAGCCAATGCATCTTTTGACGAGAACACCAGCAATCTGTGGATCCGATAATTGATGGGTTTGTGGCCGAGGAAATAATTGATTGGCGCCATGTTGCTAGAGCCTGGAAGCTTGGAAATGTTTCCTGCTAATGACAGTAATTACAGAACGTGCCAGAAACGACGTCGCTTATCACTGGGTGGTCTCTGATGAAACCATCTGATTAAATAAATCTCTGCTCTCTAAAAAAATAATAAAAAAGAAAAAATACTCCTTTAATGAGTTGCCTCAGGACATGAATGCCAAAGCTGGTTTGGGATTACAGAGCATTTTGAGTCGAGACGAGAGCTTACTGCTCCGAACTTTTTTTCCGACATCTTTAATGTTAATAAATTCAGGTTAAATGTTGTCTTGTAATTAAATAATTTTAATGTTAATAAATTCAGGTTAAATGTTGTCTTGTAATTAAATAATTTTAATGTTAATAAATTCAGGTTAAATATTGTTTTGTAATTAATTAATGTTAATTCGGATTAAATATTGTTTTATAATTAAATAATTTTAATGTTAAAAGAGTCCAATCACTCAACATTTGATGAAATTATTTATAGGTTGGGAACGTTTGATTTTAATCTTGCAATCTCCATTTAAAGTTATCTATTTCTTTATCTACTTCTAGTTTTTTTTTGCGATTATTTAACTCCACATCTTGGACTCTGAATTTCTGAAGTTTTTTTTTTACATAAACCTACCTAGTAATCTTAATTTAGAACCATTTACTAGACATTTTGTGTACTTAGTATAATTTAAATTCTCTCATTAGTAAGTCCAGTGTCCAGAGCTTTTCTGAAAGGACATGGATTTTCTCCTGCTGGCCTCCACGTTTGGACCTATTCACTTTTATTTGAGACTTTCTTTTCCTCTGCTTCTTCTTCTATCTATCGGAAGGGCTTTCAATCGTTCAATCCTGTTTTCAATTGCATCTGGAAGCTGCGGTTTTACTGGTGTGATTTTTTTTAGAATTTGTTGACAATTTAATCATCAATTAATGGTTGATAATTTCCTTTCTAATTTAGTGATAAATGAGCTGTTTTTAAATACAAAAATAGAAATATTCTTCAAATAAATTGTTTTGGATTTGTAGGAATTACAAATGTTAAATAAAAATGTTAAGTAAAAATGAGTTCATGAGCGGTTTTACGACGACCCCATAAAGTAAGAGTTTTCTGTGAGTGCTCCATAACACGTTGGTGACGAGGACAATGTCACATTGCGATGATGATGATGATGACGACGAATATGACGACTGTTGCGCCGTGATTAACTTGTTGTGAGGACAAATAATGATGTCGGAAATTATGCCTCGCAGTGGAATATTATTAAACGTACTTAAAATATTAATTTGTACATTTTTACAATTTATAAGAAAGCAACAAAGGCGGACTCACCCTCGCATGAAACTGCAAGTAGTAGAACCTCGACGAGGATGAATGCCCTCAGCGCCAAAGAGATGACGGTCATGATTGCTTTCAATGTATTTATGTATTCTTACCGATGTTCGTCTTTTCAATCGCAAATTTTTGTTCAGCCAAACTAAATCAACGTCATTATCATCATCATCACCTTTCCCGAACTCTGATTCACAAACATGAGATCCTTGGGTTTATTTTTAATCACACGACACAGGATCATTCAATTCCCGCCTGATCGCCTTATCTCATTCGACTCGAATGGCCTGGCGAGTTTGAAGATGCAATCGGAGTTGAGCTTTAACGAGATCCAAGCGTACATTCTCCATCACCGCCTCCTCGCTTCCATCTGAGTAATCTACGACGGCCTACGGTGCTCGCCAAGCATTGGAAAAGATGCCAGGCAAATTAATATACGGCGCTATCCGTGCGCTGGAAATTACGACATTTTGACACGGACCTATGTTGTGCAACGAGCGTCATACAACGCCTATGTAAAGCTGGATTCCGAGAAGATACAGGAGACTGAGAGGTGACTCGTAATTTTCTCTTACCCGCGGAAGTTATAATCGAACAAGAAGGCACTAATGCTCGTTCGATTGTTTTCCTACTCGGCCATTTTCGAGCTGCGAAAGCTTCTGCCGGCGTTGGATGGCAATGATAGATGCGAGTCTAGGAGGCTATTAGCATTCCTATGTTCCTCGTCCGAAACAATTGGAAGCCAACTGTTCTCCGTTCAAACGTTCGTTTCAAATGCAACTTTATTTTCTAAAAGTCGAGAGAAGCTCTTTTAAGAGAGTGAATTTACTACATTAACTGGAAAATATTGAAAGTAAAATTTAAAGTTTTTAAAGTTTTTGAAGGTTTTTATTCAGACCGTGCATCGATTCGAATTGCGGCGATGACGATTCGATTCGAGACGTCATTCTGTCACGTGTTTCCCCTTTTCAAGCGTACATTCCAATGACTTATTTCTGCACTTGGAATTGTCCACTTCTTGGTGCTTCCATCCATTCATTGGGCTGAAATTTGAATCACATTTCTATTCCCCGACGTCTCCTTCTCACTCACGGCTTCCATCCCGCGGCGCAAAACCATAAATAATTCATCGAATGGAAAAGGTCATAGGTCATGAATAATTAATTAAAATAATGGCTTCTATTTGACTGAAAGATCTGGCTTGTGGCGTGAGACCGGTCAGACACATTTCATCAAGGCATGAAAAGTGTACCGGTGACACCAGGGTTTCGTACGGCCACTCCGGGTTTTATGAATCAGAAACTCGAAATAACAGTCCCCGAGGGCTAGCGCATGTCCTGTAGCATGGGAAGGCTCGCCCAGGTATTTATTGCAAATTATTTCCTAGCATTCCTGCAAATTTGTCTCTTCGGAGCCAACATTTTCAATTGCAACGACAAAGTGTTCGACTCAATTTATTCGACAATTCCAATACTCCCGTTAGCTTAATCGTAAACTTTTCCTCGGGGAGACAACACTCGACAGGTGGCTTGAACATCGCTAATCTGAAGATGTTGATTGAACTCACCCGTGTTTCGAATGAACGAAGACACGCCATGCTGTCACTCAGACTTCCAAAAATTCCCTGAGGTGAAACTTCTGGGGCCACTGTTTGTTTCTCGTGACACGTGATGACATTTATGACATTTTAAAGTTGCAACACGACATTTCATTTTTCTGAATCATTTTTCATTCTCCAGAGATAATTAGAGAAAATTATGACATCCAGTGGACACAACAAGGATAACATTATGATGACGTAAGACTCAGTGACGTTTCCATCTCAATGACAAATGAGATCAATCTCAATGCCATGACATCTCAAGGATAAAGATATCTTTTCTCTAAAATAAAAATTATTTTGTATTTTATTATTCTGGCCCATTTGAAATATTAACACTATGTCTTCATTTCTCAAACATCGCCTCCATCTTTTCCTTCAAGTTTCCAAGTTGAAAGTTATTTTAAATAAGTATGAGGATTATATTTTACCCTCCAGCAAAGCTATCTTCATTAAGACAAGCATCATCGTCATCATCATAAAACTATTCCTCTCTTTATCATCCTTTTTCGTTGCCGCCCGCGTTCAGAGCTTGTCAAATGTTCAACATCGTTTCCGAGATCGCAGATGACAGTACATTATAAATTGCCTTCATTGTTTCCTACTTCAAATAATTTCCTTTCAAATTTCTGTTGAGTAGGATGTGACGAAGCAGGCTTTCTGAGCTTTTTTAAATACAGGTTTGTGATTTGCCGGTAGTTTGGCTTTTTTCAACTTTTAATTTATCCTGGTGAATATTTTGATGAGCTTCTTATTATTATAATTTCATATTATAATGCTACTACACCTTAATACTTTATAAAAGGATATTTTATTCGGTCTCCTGACCTGTTAATTAAAAACTTCAGTTAATTTGTCGATTGAATGCTGGGCCGTATGAAGGTGCATCTCGAGCAATCTCTTAAACTGATTTTTCGGCAAATTAGATATCTTAAATGAAGTCAAAGATAGCAGCTGAAATTTTGCTACTTGATGAGAACAAGCGTAAAAGATTTTTAAATATCTTTGCTAGCCACGTCTTCCATAGACTCAATTTTTTGTAGGATTATGACAACTTGTTAATTAAGCAAATGTTACTCAATAAAAGTTTAATATAATAATATTATTAAAAGCCTATCTATGCAATTATTTACAACGATAAAAGTGTAATTCTTGAGATTTTAATGGAGTTTACTTTTAGCGAAGTAGCTTGTTCGTGATATTTGTTGTTTAAAATGGTTGGATTTAGTTGATTACGAAGTAGCAATTGTAGTATTTATTTTTTATTGTTCCGATGGTTTTATTAAGAAATTTTATAACGAAATATTATTGAATTTTTTCACTATTCTAAAGCTAGTAGAATTAATTGCATCAAGATATATCTGTCAATTTACCGATTTAATTTTCATGATGGTTTAATTCCAAAAACGTATATTATTATTTATTAGCATGTTCACTTCATGACCTAAACCGTTAGTTTTTCATTATGAATGTCAGATGGAAATTAGAGATACTACATCTGATAATTTAAGTTAAGACGTATTTTTACTAATTATATAATAATAAACCTAATTATTATACCACTGCAATAGTTCATAAAAATAAAAACAGGTTTTTTTTATAGTTATTTTCAGAATGCAGAAAGGAGTTACAAAAAGAAGTTTGTGAGTGCCATTGCTGAATTCCTCCCCAACTTTGGAGACCTGTTTGATGAAGAGGGATTCTACATATTTGCAGTTTTAGTTGCTGTTGTTACCATTGTTGGAGCCATAATTGCATCAAGATACATCAAGTTGAAGGATGCAGATCCCGAAGACAATGATCACGAGGATTGATCTGCTTGGATCCAAACCTTTAATAATCTAGTCTTTTGAATCTCATTGATTCTTTAATTTTGAGTGATTACTTTGTGTGAATAGTCAAAGGTCTAGCATTTTTGTAAATCGCTGACTGGACCGTCGTATCTCAGTCCACAGCTTTTCTACATTCATACATTGTAATGATGATTTCAAAATGCTAATATGACCTGAATTATAAGGTGCATGCTGTGGATTGTTTCATTAGTTTTATAAAACCAGACATGAGAATTTGCTTGATAAATGTGTCTGAATATGTGTTATGTGTTATTTAAAATTGCAGACATTATCTTTAGCTGAGATGCAAACCATTTTGCTCTCAAATGAGTTCATGGAGTTCCAGTGATTTACTAATAATAGTTAATTAATGCAGCTAGAACCTCGAGTGAATGTGTTCAAGATTTTTGTTGGGTTTGTCATTTAAGTAATAAAGGTTAACTAAACATTGTGTTTAGTAGGCTGATTGCCAGTCGTTTGGTAATTATTAATTTATTGAATCCACTTTGACACTAGCTGGTTAGCGTAGATTACGCTTCAGGAGGGAAGCAACACTTCGCCTTTCCCTCTGAAGTAGCTTGCTTTGTTGAGAGTAATGCCGTCATATCGTCAAACTGACTTTGTCCCCTCTGGTAGGGGATTCACTTCAGCTTTTGCTGAAGAGGGTAGGTGGGATAAACCTTCCTAAATCATAAGGAGATGATCAATTTTTGCGTTTAAAATTAGGAGTCCGTCATCCGCCTCCCCTAATTGCGTCCTTGGTTTATGAATTAAAATTAATATTCTGGTCAAGTGTTTGACCATTTTTACAAAGTGCGATCACAAAAATTCTGTAATATTGCTCAACAGGTCAACAAGTAGGGCACACGTCTCACAAAGTATCTGCTAATGAGGTGAATGCTGCTAATAATTTAGGCCAGTTGAATTGAACTAGTCTTGTCATTGTTATTAAAAGAGACTAAATTTTCAGATTATTCAATAGATTAAAAATTAACAAAGTCTCTGAAGAGATCGAGATAAAATTTATTAATTGATTAAAGATTGAAGGAGAGTTCGATTAGCCGACAAGAGGAATATTAGATAAATCTTTCTGCAACTGGTTGCGCAGAACCAATTGATGATAAATAGAAAGGTCAATAAATTCTTAACAAAATTCTGATAATTATTTATTATTTAAACTTCATTTCAAGCTTACTTAAGTAATTTAATGAATTTTATTTATTATGTCATATTTAATAGCCGATAATCGTCACTGGTGCTCATAACTCGGTGTTTTATTTTACTGCTCAAAATAAATTTACTAATGTTATGAAAGTTAAACAGAATTTTGAATTAATGATTAACCCACTCTGTCCTTCGTTACTTGTAGATCAAATTACAACATCAAAGATTTTTTTGTAATATAACCTCTTTAAAACATATGCAAATTTTCGTCAATATGAGTACTCTTTATTATCATAAGGCATTATTTCAATTCGAAATATGTCGATACAAGTCAACATGGCGGTAAGAAGCGGTCGATTCCATTAAGATATGTGGGTACATAAGAGTATAAAATATGCATGGATACTTAACTTAACTGGGAAATTAAAATTTTGTAATTAGTAACTTACACTTTAGAAATTATTCTAATAGCGTAATTACTACGAAAGAGTTGGAACAATTGATGTTCCACCAATCAGGGTTGAGTTATAATGCCGTCACCCCCCAGATATGAAATTGGTTGTTCTATGTCGTTATCATACACAATTACTGTAGACTTTCTGAGGCGCTTATGCGGTTACTAGGCCGGTTGAAAGTCTGTTATTTATTGATCTGAATTGGAGTTTATTAATCGTGGTTTCTAAATTAATTGGGAAATGTCCAAAAAACGGATAAAACCCTCCGATACTCAGGTTAGTGATTGAACTGTTCTCGTCGGACGACAATGCATTAGCATCCCGTTTATATCAACAAATGACCTGACAACAAACTCATGAATGGTTCTACTAAGCCAGTATAAATCTCGAGCGTTTTGCACTTAAATTATTCGAATGCACCAACTTCATACGATTCAACAACTAGCGAACCGTTGTAGCCCTGGAGTCGTCAGTTGAATTAATTCAAAGGATTATTCCGCCAATATTTGAATTTAAGAACCTTCAAAATAAATATATTTGGGCAGAGTTCCCCTCTTGGAAGTACTGACGAAGAGGATACACTATCCAATGATCAGCCTAGTGCCCCAGTAAGATTTAATGAAATTTAAACTTTTCTCAAGATGTCGATCCTGTTGTGCTGTAAAAAGATGGGTTGTTGTGTAAATGAAGAATTTTTTGCAGATAAGTAGAAAAGGTACAGCATCTTCCTCTCTCTCAAGTAAAAAATCAAATGAAGAAAAAGACATGTCATCTGGTTAGCCAATGTTTCTGCTTTGAATTTGTAATTTAATTAGCATCTCTTGATACAACTTTTCATGTGAAGAATTTGAAGATGCAAATGATGATGACGACGACGAGGATGGTAGCTGTAGGAGCGACGGTTCTTTGAGGCATGCAAAATCAAAGAAAAGTCATTCTGTTAAGATGAAATTTTCATTCAAACAAACGGTAAAGAAGTCAGGAAAATCATCAAAGGTACTTTAATCTTGAGTTTGCCTTATAATTCAATGACACTTCATGAATATGAGTTCAACATACTTCAATGGCTGCTTCGTGTCTTGTCGATAGAAATCTGACTTGGATGACAAGGATGCAAACCTGATGGATGATGATGCTGGAGAAGAGAGCACAATGGAGGAAAAGCCAGTCAGAAAACAGAAGAGAAAGAGGCAACATTCTGTGAGTTGTTGTTTACTGTTGTTGGATGATAAGGGCCTTTAATGATTTTAAATGTTCATTTGTGGAATGCCGTAAGCGTAAACATCGGGGTGCTTTGTGCGAGCTCGTAATGACTGATGATGGTTTTACCGTCGCTCATAGAGATACTAACTTGTTTTTGTTTCGTGTTGAATTAATAGTAGAATTACATAATAAATTAACAATAATCATTTGCCCAATTTGTGTTGCGTTTATATGTAGTTTTTAGAACACGTCCCTTGATGTTCGTTTATGTGATGATGATGTGAGCCTCTGATGATATGCATCATGTGGCACCTCAGAAATTATGTCATATTTTCCATGCCTTATTTCTTTTTTTTGCCACAATTTGCAAATAATATTTATAATTTCTTTATCATGCATTTTTTAATTTGTAGGAGGTTGATTATGGAGACTCAGACAAAAAGAGGCACTCTAAAAAGGCTAAGAAAGCAAGAACTTCAGTAATATATTATTGTTCATTCTTAAACTCTTTGGCATTCTGATGATCATGAATATGCAATGAGCTGGTTAATTAATGTTCTGATGATTAACTTTCTGTTCAGGATGAATCGTTTGAGTGCTCCAGAGAGGCCGACACCACAGCTGAAGCGGATGAGGATGGAATGAAGCATGACAGAAAGAGGAAACGCGAAGAGGTAAGCGACATGCCAATCCATGCATTGTTTTTTTTTACCATTAACCTTATTAGATCTCAGTTTATTTAATTGGATTTTTGTGTCTCAATATTTCTCCAGACCACATCCGATGTGGAGTACGGGAATATGAGTTCGCAGCAAGCTTCCGAGTCAGACAATTCGTTGGATTCGTTCGATTCCATGAAGAAGAAAAAGAAGAAAGTTCGACCGGTCATTCCGGGCGAGAGGAAAAGCAGTCGGGCTCGAAAAGGAAACACCGCGATGGTATTGATGATGCTTCTTTCAATAAATGGATTTGAAACGGCTTGATGATTATTCTGACACATCTTACTATTACCTCTTAGAATCTCTGGCCACTTGACTAGCTACATTTGAAACTATTAGGAACTATTTAAAAATAACAGACTAAGACTTGCTCGAATCAAAAATCTTAACATGGCTTATCGATGTCTTTTTATGCTTTTTATGTCCATGCAGAGAGAATTGACCGATCGTGAGTTTGAGAAGATGCTGGAAGAAGAAGAGGAAGAATCAGAGAAGAAGAAAGGAAAAAGTAAAAAGGGTAAAAAGGAGGCAGGTGTTAAGATAAAGGGGAAAAATACTGGAGAAAGCGAGGTGAGTAAACTTAATTGTTTTTATTAATAATTTATTAATAAAATTAATAATTACTCGATATTATTATTTACTATTCTTTACATTTATTATTATTATTATTGCATCCTGATGACATCAATTGCAATCGTCATCTCGGTTGAATTATTTCTATGTTATTAATTTTCTATAGTTCTTAAAATGCCTGTTTAACTGAGCAAATATTACCTAAATGACAACAGAAAACTGGCAGGAGATTAAACAGACCAGAGAAGAAGGACAAGGAAGATGGCAGTGGAAATGAGGTTGGTGATCTTTGGAAAGTATCGACGATGATGGACACATCGAAAACAAAAATATAAAATAATAATAGTAATAACAACAATAAAATAATACTGTATAAAACAATATAAATAATATTGTGACTTGCAAGTTGGCTCAGAGGGTTGCATGTCTGTGAACGGCAGTGAAAGCAGCTTGCACTCCCAGGGAGTGCTCCCGTTTAAGTATTTAGATTTGCACCGTGCAAATGGTGGATTGATTGAGAAGTGCCTTCACATCCTATTCGGATACATAAGGCACTAAAAAATTTGGCTAAATACAAATACAAAAATAAGTCAAATCAATACTCGACAGTCTGATCACCTGTGGTACTGCGAGCTGTGCAAAGACGGAGGCGACCTTCTTCTGTGTGACACGTGCCCGAAGTCCTTCCACAAGGAATGTCTGAAACTTGACATTGTCCCCGACGGAGAATGGAGTTGTCCAGTCTGTGTAAGTGGAAGAGATGAAGTTTTTTTTTAAATTAACGTTCTTCGTTGTAATTTTGTAATGATCAACAATCACAATGTTCATTAATGTTATGGGATGTTATTAAAGTCATTCTCGTTAATGTTATGGGATGTTATTATAGTCATTCTCATTATTGTTATGGGATGTTATTATAGTCATGCTCATTTTGACAACCTCTTCAGACTGGCGAGGGATTGCCGGACAAAGCAGAGAAGAACTCGTCAGAAGAAGAGGATCATCATCAGACGTTCTGCCGGTACTGCAAGGACGGTGGAGACGTCATACTGTGTGACTTCTGCCCTCTCGTTTACCACATGGACTGCCTCACTCCTCCACTCAAAAGTCTGCCAGATGGAGAGTGGAAATGCCCGATATGCATTGTGAGTTCCGTGCCTGTTCTCTGTTCCGGTCTCAGTACATTCAATTAAATAATTATCACAATTATCTAGTCTGGAGAAATTATGTCAAACATTATTATTATTATTATTCTATTATTGTTACTTTAATGCGTGCATTTGTATGGTTTTCGTTTGTTAATGACCTGTTGATAAATTGTTTCACAACTTCCTGCAGATAAAAGCAAGCTCTCCAAAAGCCAAAGTGAAGCAGGTTTTGACTTGGAGATGGAAGAACCAACCCAAGGATGCCGACGAACTCGACCACACGCATTCCCCTCAAAAACAGGTGTCGATTTTAAACCCTCGAGTGAATATTTGTGATTTTAACATTCTTAGTATCTAAAACAAACATTTATTCTCCTCAGGCTGATACTGGAGATGGAACTTCCAAGAAGAGGGTATTGTTTGCTTGTTCATGATTAATTAGACTATTAATTTTATTATTAACTAACCAATTACTGATGTCAAGGGTTAAAAAAGATTAATTTCTGCCAAATAAAGTTAAATAAAACAATAACGAAAAACCAGACAATTGATTTTGTCTTTTGTTTACTTCAGCCGGTCAGAAACGAGAGGGAATTGTTCGTGAAGTACGAGTACCACTCCTACTGGGACTGTGCATGGATCAGTGAAGTCGAGGTGATCCCGAAACAATCCCTTTGAGGATGATTCGATTATTCGATGTTTGTTTTCTTTCCTTCACTGGATTTCTTTCTTTCTTTCCAGTTGGAGGTCTTCCAGCCGACAACACACAACAATTTCAAGAGGAAGTTCGATCAGAACGAACCTCCAGCTCTTGAAGACGGGAGCAGCTTCGGTCGTCCCCGACACAAGAACCCATCGTCCGAGGACGACCCACACAATCTCGAGGAAAGGTTCTACAGATACGGAATCAAGCCGCAATGGCTGCAGATCCATCGCATAATAACGCACGAGTGAGTTGGAATGCGTCCACTTGTTGTGTTTTCATGATTTCCAGTCTGTATTTCCATCACACTTGATTTGATTTTTCTGTCAATTGATAATCAACTAACTACGAATAATTAATAAATATTATGCATGGCAATCAACTCTTTAATGAGATTATACCTGCATTTGTGATCCAGTGGCAAGAATAAGGACAGAAGATACCTAGTCAAGTGGAGAGACCTGCCATACTCTGAATGCACCTGGGAGTTCCCTGAGGATTTGCCAGAAGGACTCGAGGATTTCGACAAATTTGTCGACATTTATTGGGCTCGGAGGTGAGCCTTTTCAACTTTACAAATTACTGATTGCCTTGTATTAAATCATTAAACATGACATCATTTCATCATCATTTCTTGACATTCAGACTCCAACGATCATTAATTACAAATGAACTGCTTATGTGAACAGGAAGCAGAAACTTGCTAAAGACGAGAAGAAAGTTGATCCCCCGAAGAAATCCTTGCTGAGGAGGAAACTGGATAAGCAACCGGGATACTTTGACGAGTGTGGGGGGTCCCTCCATCCGTACCAGTTGGAGGGACTGAACTGGTTGAGGTTCTCGTGGTCTCAAGGCACCAACACCATCCTCGCAGACGAGATGGGTCTTGGGAAAACTGTTCAGGGGATTGCTTTCCTTTACAGTCTTTACAAGGAGGTGAAACATGAATGAATTTGTTGGCTTTTAAAATGTATTGGCTGTTAAATTAAATCTGATTCAGTGTGGTAATAATAACATTATCAATTTAATCATTAAATCAGTTTTTTTAATCTTTAAATTGCATGAAGTGCATACTAATTGCAATAGCAATTGTAATAGTAAATTCAGCATAGAATGTCAACAGCACTAATTTTAAACCCGTTGTTCTTAGGGCTACGTCACGAACAAGCCATTCCTGGTCAGTGCACCTCTGAGCACAGTTCCCAACTGGGAGAGGGAGTTCGAGTTCTGGGCACCAGAGTTGTACGTGGTCACGTACACAGGAGGCAAGGAGAACAGGATTGTCATTAGGTTTGGAGTTAATTTTTAATTAATTTATAAAAAACTTATTAATTAATAAGTTTAAATGAATGATCTAATATTATTACATGTTACTAGATTTATTATACTGTTTATTTCTGCTTTTCACTTGTTGTGCAACATAAAGGTAGATAACAATGAAATGTTATCATAACATTGTTTAGATTAAAATTAACGTTAGCATTTAACGACACCATCTTGTCACGACTCTGCAGAGAGCAGGAGTTCAGCTACAAAGAGGGGGCCTTTTTGAGCACCACGAAACCCTGCAAGCTGAGGGAGGGTCACAAGCCCAAATTTGACGTTCTCCTGACCTCGTACGAGTACATCCACAATGACTTTGCCACCCTGTCCTCAATTGAGTGGGGTGTCCTAATCATTGACGAGGCACATCGACTCAAAAACAATCAGTCACTGGTAACTCCAATTACTCCAGATTTCTCTGGTTGATTTTGTTTTTAATTGTTGTTGTTTCAACTGTAGTAATTAGTTGTGGTTACTAATTGTGAGGCTAAATTTAATTTGATTTTTAAATTTCATCGATAAGAGATGCTATTCAGTTTATTTCTGTTTTTCACTTACTGTGCAACATAAAAATTGAGATGATCTAATTTGTTCTTGAAAGTTCTTTCGCACGATGGCCGACTACAAGATCAACTACAAACTGTTGCTGACTGGAACTCCTCTGCAGAACAATCTTGAGGAACTCTTCAACCTTCTGCACTTCCTCGAGCCAGATAAATTTGTGTCAGTTTCCATTTGGTCAAACCTCAACATCTCTTTAATTGAAAACCATTGATTTTCGAGCACATATGGAGAAAATCATTCTGTCAAAATTGTGAATCATTTTGTCGAATCTACAACATCAGTTGTGTGTATATATATATTTTCCATAATAATGTAGCACAATTTAAGTTAGATACTATTATTATTATTATTATTATATTATTATTATTATTATTATTATTATTTATCTAATCGATATAAACATTTCTTTGTTCAGAAATATGGAGGAGTTCTTGAACGAGTTTTCCGAAGTATCAAAGGACGAACAGGTCTTGAAACTGCACGAGATGTTGGCTCCTCACATGCTTCGGAGGATGAAGATGGACGTCTTGAAGGACATTCCCTCGAAGAGCGAGTTTATCGTTAGGATTGAACTCTCACCCATGCAAAAGTAATCAATAATTTCAATATTTGGGTCTTATTTATTTTTTGTATTTAGCTGATTTTTTTCTTTATTTTTTTATTTTTGAGTGCATTGTGTATCCAGATAGGCTGTCAAAGTGCTTCTTAATTAATAATCCAATTTATATATGTAGCTTATTGAATATATTTTCAATGGATTATAATTTTTGAAGTAATCAGTATTAATTAATAATTTATTTGAAAGAACAAACAGGCTAAGAGTTTTTGGTTGAACTTGAGTTTTTAATACTAATTTTCTAAATTATGTAATCATTGTTATATTAATTACAATAATTTATTTAATTAATTTGTCACAGTCATCGTTGCCAGAGCTTATTATTAGCCTAACACCTAACTCATTATTCAAATTACAGAAAATACTACAAGCACATCCTTACTAAAAACTATGAGGCACTCAATGCCAAGGGATACAGCAATCAGACCTCCCTGATAAACATCATGATGGATCTGAGGAAATGTTGCAATCATCCTTATCTTTTCCCCGGAGCTGAGAAGGTGAGTCATTTTGTCCAGCCAATCTTAACTTGCATGATGTTGTTCGACTAAAAATATTGAGTATTTATCCATGCCATAGGATGCCCCGCTCACAGCCCGTGGTTTGTACGAGGGTGTAAACCTCACCAAAGCCAGTGGGAAGTTGGAGATGTTGGACAAGATGTTGAGGAGACTTAAAAGAGATGGTCACAGGGTGCTCATCTTCTCTCAGGTAACTAAAAAAAACTTGTAGTTATCTCGTCCTTAGAACATATTTAATCCTGATAATATATAATGACAATGAAACCAGTGCAAGCAAAATGGCTGAGACATAAATTGATAAATAATTTTCGAATTAACATCCGTTTCCACGGTATTTCCTCGTTGCCGCATCCAGATGACCAGGATGCTGGACATCCTTGAGGACTTTCTGACGGCTTTCAATTACGGCTACGAACGAATCGATGGAAGCATCGCAGGAACAAAGAGGCAGGAGTGCATCGACCGATTCAACTGTGGGTTGAAATGATTTGTGATTTTAAACAATTATTTATGGGTTGAAATGATTTGTGATTTTAAACATTCACTTATGGGTTGAAGTGATTTGTGATTTTAAACATTCATTTATGGGTTGAAATGATTTGTGATTTCAAACAATCACTTATGGGTTGAAGTGATTTATGATTTCAAATGTACAACCGTGGGTTGAGATTGTTTATGATTTGTGGGTTGACATGATTTATAAGAATGTATTCAAATGTTCATTTTATCCTCTCTGTGGAAATGGAGTTCATTGGTTTCCATGCATTGCAGCTGGAGACACGAGCAACTTTGTATTCTTGCTGTCGACGAGGGCAGGAGGTCTTGGAATCAACCTCGCCACAGCCGACACGGTCGTCATCTACGACATGGACTGGAATCCGCACAACGACATTCAGGTAGAATTCGTTTTCAAATTCATTATGATAAAGAATTCCAAAGAGTCTCAAGTCACAGTGGTTCTGCTGATGTTTTTACAGGCTTTCAGTCGAGCTCACAGGATTGGTCAGAAGAACAAGGTGATGATTTACAGGTTCGTCACGAGGAACACCGTGGAAGAGAAGATAGCTCAGGTTGGTAGTTGTTGTTGAGTGACTCATTCGTCGTCATAATAATGCCATTAAAAATTAAATTCTGTTTAACTGATATTCATTTATCTGTGTGTAAATTAAGTACTTGCATAACTTACAGCCAAATGCTTATGCTTTACTTTTTTTTATTCCTGTTATTATGAAAATGCTCCATTTATTTCTTAATTTATTTATTTATTCCTGCTGGCTATAGGTTTGCAAGCAGAAGATGATGTTGTCCGAGCTGATCGTCCACAGAGGTATGGGAGGAAGCGTTCAGTCGAACGAGAGGACGGATTCCCTGACGAAGCAAGAAATCAGCGACATCCTCAAGTATGGGGCAGAAAACCTTTTCAGAGACGATGAGGAGGGGCAAGGTTGGTTGCGCTCTTGTGTGTTGTCGTGCTCACGTGTTGTTATGCTCGTGTGTTGTCATGCTTATGTGTTGTGTGTAGGCTGTTGATGTTTTGTTGTTGGCTAGAGAAATTATTTCAAGAATTGCATGGGTCTGTGATCAAAATTTGTTTCTCCTAAGTTTTAATTGATTGATTGAATGAAGTTCTTTCAAAGATTTATATATAGTCAAGTGAAATGGTAAAACATTATAGAGTTTTAAATTTAATCTGAAGAGCTTTAAATCTGCTCAGAAATTAATAAATTATTTCTTTATTTCCTTTGCCTGCAGTCGTCTACAGTGATGAAGCAATAGAGAAACTCCTGGATAGGTCGATCGAGTACGAAGGAGAGAAGGAAAGAGAATTTGGAATGAACGAATACCTGAGGTCTTTCAAGGTGGCCAGTTACCAGGTCAAGGAGGGAGTCGACGATGTGAGTGATTTGTCTTTTTAAGACGTCAATTGTCTTTCAATTGCAAATGTTTTAATTCTTGTAATTAATTAATAATTATTAATTAATGTTACTTAGCAATTAATAATTACTAGTTAGTGTTACTTAGTAATTAATAATTAAATAATTAGTCAGAAATTAATTAATCACTTCGATTGCAGGACGAGGATGAAGAAAAGGACGACAAGGACGATGAAATCTCGCAGGTCGCCTCCACGGACGACAAGACGGAAAGCGAGACGGACATCCAGTACTGGCAGAGGATTCTCGGACCGGCCTACAACGAGCACATGATCCAAACTCTCAAGGAACAAGAGGAACTTGCCAACAGGCTTGGAAAGGGGAAGAGAGTGAGGAAGCACATAAATTATGCAGAGAAGGAGATGATGGACGCTGCCGAAGCTCTCTCCAAGGTTCTTTTTTGCATCTTGTTCGTGGTTGATGAGTCTCTTGGAATGTGGATGTACCATTGATTTGTGAATTTATTATTATTTATTATTATTATTGTTATTATTATTTATTATTGTTATTGTTATTATTATTGTTATTATTATTATTATTGTATTAGTCGACCACTCAAGTGGTTAATGGTACTTTCCAGGCTAGAAAGCGTGTTATGATGGAGGAGGATTTGACGTTCCAGTCGGATTACGAGCCTTCCTCGTCGTCCGATGAAGGTGGAAAAATAAGTTTAATTTTCTTCTCTTTTTTGATTTTTAATTGTTTCACGTAAATATTGACCTGATGTTTCTTCTTATAAGGAGGGTCAGGGAGAGATGAGGATGGGAGTGAGGGGAGCAAGAAGAGTGAGTTGTGATGATTCCATGTAAAGCATTCCAACACTGCTTGTTACGTGTGGATCTGTTATTATTAATAATAACCGCAATGATTTTACATTTCTCTTTGGTTCGTTACGCGTAAAACATTACACTTGTGTTGTCAGAGAAGAACCAAAACAAGGGTCCCCCGCCTCCACTGCCCCCTCTGGTCGACAGGGTCGACGGACAAGTTCTCGTTCTGGGATTCACTGCGAGGCAGAGGAGAGCCTTCCTCGATGCTGTCATGAGATACGGCATGCCACCCGAAGATCCTTACAGATCGCAATGGTTTTTGTGCTACGTTATGTGTTACGTGTTACAATCTATTACAACACCGATACATTATTGAGTCGAATAGTTTCTCTAATTTAATTGTCTTAAGATTTAAGCTTTGTGCACCTCCCAATGACTAAATTCTATACACTTTTACTTCCACCAAAGGCTGGTACGTGACTTGAGAGGAAAGTCCGAGCGAGTCTTCAAGTCGTACGTGTCGCTGTTCATGAGACACCTCTGCGAACCCATTTCAGACAACTCGGACAAGTTCGCCGACGGTGTTCCGAGGGAAGGTCTGTCGAGGCAACACGTACTCACGAGGATTGGAATCATTGCACTCATCAGGAAGAAGGTATTAACATGTTCTGCTGTGTTGGGTGTTGACTGCAAAGTTAATTCATCTGTTGTGTTATGTGTGTATATGTACGTATATCATATCATGTTAAATATCATGTATCAACAGGTGTATCATTTGTTTTATGTCAGACATACATCACCTGTTGTATTATTTATGGCATAAATACAAATATATCATGTATCAGATGTATCTTCTGTTATGTGTCAAATGTATATCATCTGTTGTATATAGCAAGTTGGGTAGATCATATGTTGTAGTATTTGTCCTGTTTATTTAATAGTCTCTTGCTATCAAATTGTTTCCTTTTTCCTTAGGTCCATGAATTCGAGCACATAAATAAAATAGACAGCATGGCCGAGTTCAAACCAGCAAAGCTCCCAGAAAAACCATCTGAAACTGACCAAGCTGTTTCTCAAGCCAGCAGTTCTACTGCAGTAAGCAACAAACCTGCAGAGGAAACTGTTTCTGAGACCAAAAAAGATGAAGTGAATGAACCCAAGGAGGAGCAAATGGATGTCACACAACAGGAGAAGAATGAGGAAGATGGAAATGAGAGCAACAGGTCTGATCAGGAATCATCATCGAAAGTCCCAGAACCTTCTGACGCTGTCGGCACTCGGGACTCGAAGGACACTGTCGAAGCGGTTGCAGAAAAAGCGGAAGCCGTTCAGTCGAGCGAGTCCGACAAGAAACCGAAGGAGGTCGAAAAAGAAGATGATCGCGAAGTGCAGATTATCTTTTCGACTCCCACTTCTTCGACTCAAACTGCGCCAACCTCGGACGCCATCTCGACCAATGCGAATCCCGAGAAACACGAACGTTAGTCTCTGGAAGTTGTTTGTATTTCCTCACGGAAATAGAATTCATTGCATCGTGCCGTATTTTTATCAGACGCTCTTTTGACCTCCATACAAACTCCAGCTGAAATTGCTGCCGCACTACGCAAGAGGTTCTGGATTGCAGACGGAGGCTTCACTGAATTGCACTCCTTGTGGGAGCTCGAAGAACAACAGCTCGTCAACAAGAAGGAGTACGAAACCTGGCACAGGAGACACGACTTCTGGCTTCTCACCGGAGTCATAACGTTGGTTACGAATGCTATGTTGAATGTCATGGCTAATCTAGATGCATTTTCCTAACCTGTAACTTTTTATTTAAAACTCTCGTAATATTTGTGAGCAGCTGCCTAATCATTATTACCTAGATAGGTTAATAAACAACAACTATTATTATCATGACTTGTAACATTTCCATCCCTTCAAGACACGGCTACAGACACTGGCAGGACATCCTCTCAGATTCGAGGTTCGACATCCTTAACCAGGCTTTCAGATCAGACAGCGAAAGAGCACGAAAAGCTGCATTTTTGAACAGAAGATTTCAGGTGAACATTTGACACATTATCATGGTTTATTAACGTAAATTGGTGCTTTTAATGAGCCTTAATTTGCATATTAAGTGCATTCCTCAATTTGTATACTAATTGCATCCCTTAAGTTACTGGAGCAAGCCATGGTCATAGAAGAGCAGCTAAGGAAGGCAGTGTCTGAGAATGTTCTCGGCTCTGACCATCCAGTGTCCGTGAACTCGACCGAACCTTCGCAGGCTCTTCAGAGGTTGGATTGTTTGCTTGACATTCATCAATCACATCAACCAGATGTAGTTGTAATTAATAAATAACTGTTGAATGAAGACTCCAGATGATTGACGAGTTGGCTGCTGCTCTCCGAAACGTCAACACCGAGTCGAAATCCAGCAAGTCCGTGAAGCTCCAGAAAGGTGGGATGCACTGAAACCAATATCATTTATTCAATTTATGCAGATTTTTTGATGGTTATTTGTTGCAATTAAGATTTTTAGGATGTCTTCTTTTTTTTTTAAATGATTTCATTTATATTTTCAGTTCTCAACCAGATCTCAGCTTTGGTCAACGACATAAACGACATGTCGTACATCAACATGCCAGCCAGTTTGGCCAAGCCGTACGCTGCAGCGGTTGTTAGAAATCCAGCTCCTCCACTGATGTCAAAGATTGCTCCCATGAAGCCGATGGTCTCCCCGCTGAGTGGAGGTTGGTCTTCCGGGCTTAGGGGCTCCCCAACGCCCATCGGATTGACGGGAATCCAGTCGTCTAAAACCTCGGTCTACGGTCACTTGAGCCAGTCGGGATCCTCGAGAGGTTTGAAATGATTAATGCTTTAAAAACCAATTAAATTCATTTATTATAATTTTATATCATTGGAACGAAAGATATTGATTTCCGATTTGTACTTTCAAGTTTCCGGCCAAAGTGCGACCCCCTCCTCGACGAACAAGACGAGCAAGTCCCCGAACAGCGACAAGGCGAAGGATGTCATTTGCATCGATTAGACTGTCTTCCTCAATGTTTTGTAATATTTATATATTAATCATACATCGTGTTCAGTTGCTACCGTTTTGTGGTCTTAGGTCTTATTCGTCAATGCGAGATGTCAGAATCGTATTTTGAGGTTTACAATTCGAATTCCATAGAGAATTGCACTTTGGTTCCAGATTATAAAAACACTTTGGCGGAAGGTCGTCGGCAGCAGAGATCTTATTGGATCCGACTGTTCGATTCGATTCGTGGTCCACTGGTGAATCTGTTTATTGTCGTTTCGATTGAAATACTCGTTGTAACAGGCTGCATTTTGGTCGTGTACTGGTGAGTTCATTGCTAGCTTCGTCCTTGGGATTAAATCGGGATGGGATTTAGTAGGGTTTTAGTTTATTATTTTAGTTAATGTGCCTTTTTGGCGGAAGAGCAAGGGAGAGAGTCTTTCTGTGATTGGTTGATATGACTAACGTAGTTTGGTGCAGACACAGATCAGGCACTGCCGTGACTGGGCAGTGGTCTAGGCGTCGACCACCATGTTGCGCGGGGTCCTCGCGTGGGCAAATTCGGCACTGGGAAAGATGGCGCTTCAGAGCGGTTTATTTCAAACAACGTAGCTGGGGACAGGCAGGAGTGTTCTTTGTACTCATGAATGAAATGGCGGCAACGGAGCAAGCAATTGCAAAAGGTCGTTTCGTTTGCATTTTATTGCTGTCCTGCATGACACGGCTGAGGTTAAAAATCAATTTTCAAGTCTGAGATTCGGTGCTCTCATTGCCTTCAGACGCCAATAGAAAGATGGTTTGGGCGCCGGGGTTTTGCAGAGATTTCCACATGTTATAAATTGGTTGTAACTTGTAAATTTTATTTGAGCTTGACATCCGTTCGATAAAAACCTTGTTATTAAGTCCAATCAATGGAGGTAGCAACGTACATTAACACAGCAAATTAGTTGGCGACCAGGAAAATGCAAAGTTCTTTGAAGCTTTCTCAGCATTCGAGAAGTTAACATTCAGATCTCATGACGATAATGACGTTTAAAAGAACGTTGTGCATTTGTCAGTTGGAATGAATACTCCAGAGTATTTAAAGTTTACAGAGTAAAGAGAACAGTGAAGTGGAAAATGTGAACGGTTACAACAAGTAAACATTACAAAATTACATTTAGTCGGTAATTAGTGTGGAATTACAGCGAAAGTGCGAGTTTAAAAAAAGAACTGTTTGGCCATGTTCACCGGAGGAGTGCTTGAAGAGGCGGAGATGATCAAGGTTTTCTGAGTCTGTTCATCGGCATATGTTGGTCTCTGTTCGATTCTATGTTCTTGCCAGTCTTGTTTCTCCTGTTATGAAGCCTGGAGAAAAAATTAAATATAATAATAATAATAATAATAATAATAATAATAATAATAATAATAATAATAATAATAATAATAATAATAATAATAATAATAATAATAATAATAATAATAATAATAATAATAATAAGAATAATAATAATAATAATAATAATAATAAATAATAATAATAATAATAATAATAATAATAATAATAATAATAATAATAATAATAATAATAATAATAATAATAATAATAATAATAATAATAATAATAATAATAATAATAATAATAATAATAATAATAATAATAATAATAATAATAATAATAATAATAATAATAATAATAATAACAATAACAATAACAATAATAATAATATTAATAATAATAATTTGCTGAAATGTATTTATTCAAGAACGAGATAAAAATAACGTTTTATGGAAATCGTTGTTTTATAATGAAATTAAAAGATTTTAATTAACAAGAAATATTTAAATTATTTTTGATGCTAGTAACACATTAATTATTTACGTAAATTTTATATTGTTGGAGCCCTCTGTAAATAAATCAACAGACCATCAAAATATATTGAAATATTATTGCCATATTGTCGACGTTGTTATTGGAAAGTGACGAATTAGTTACAACGATATTACTTTGCCCTTGAACTTCCACTCTCGTCGTCATCATCGTCGTCTGCATCCTCTCGTTTCTTCTTTTTCTTGTTGTTCTCGTAGATGATGATGATGATGAACAAGATGATAAACTCGCCTATTATGCCCAGCAGAGGCCATAGGAAGTCCAGTTTTCCTGAAACAATGACGACAATGATGATGATGAATAAAAAGCTTTCAATGGGAATGATGATGATGACGACGACGATATCGATAATAATGACGATGATGTGATGATAAAAGTAACGATTGCAATTATAACAAAGTGATGCAATTTTATGGCCTCTAACTCTCATGTTATTATACGTTTCAGCTTTCAATGAAAAGGCCATTAATGTCAATGGCTTAATGGATGACAAGACCCACTCCAATTCATCATCATCGTCATCGTCGTAGCGTCGACATCACCATCATCGTCTTCATGGTCGTGATCATCGTCGTCATCATAATTATCATTGTCATCATCATCACCATCATCATAGTCATCATCGTCATTATCCTCGTCGTCATAATTTACTCACCGCTTATCCTAACCATGACGGTCGAGTTAGAAATCAACTGAGTGTCGTTGTAGCATGGTAGCGGTATGTTGTTGCTTGCCACGCAGCTGTATTTGGCTCTGTCGGAAAATTTCACCCCGGAAATCCCGAGCACGTAAACGAAGCCGGGAGAATTGTGGACAGTCGACAGTTTCGTTGTCAGTAAGTCTTCTCTCCAGAGGCTCAATCTCAGGTCACGTGACTGAGATGTTTTGTTGCCGAGAGAGATGTTGAATGTGTTGAGAGTGTTGTTGTCGTCGTTGTCGTCGTTGTTGTTGTTGTTGTTGTTCGTAATTGCATCATATTCTCGAACCTTCCAATCGCCATGCGCCGAATCACTTTTCGTGGAATTATCGGTAATTTGGCTTTTCTTAATTTCGGTCACATCCAATTTCACTCCGTCTTTCCACCACGTGACTTCCGGAAGAGGCCATCCCCAGACGTGACATCTCAAGGTCAAATCGTGACCTTCAACCATCTTGTTCGTCTTCGTTTGTTGGATTTTGGCCATCGGAGGAGCTAATGTGGAAGTCAAGCACTTTCATTTGAAAGCAAAATGCTATCAACTGATGAATAATAATAATAATAAATAAATAATAATTACTGAATCATTTTACTAAATAACATTATGAAAACCATTCACTAGCAAACAAATAAAAAATTGAATATCAAATCACACCCAGTTTTTATTATGATTTGTTTTTTAATCTCAGCAATGAATTCAAGGCTGCACAATGAATTATTTTCAGGTAGCGGCCTCTTAGGGTCACGTCGTAAGTTATGAGGGCGAGTCAAAGGTCAGAGGTGAAGGAAGGAAGTTAAAGCTTCGAAGGCCGAGAAATGTAGGATAATAAAAATAATAATAATATTAATAAAAATAAAAATAATAATAATAAAATAATAATAATATAATAATAATAATAATAATAATAATAATAATAATAATAATAATAATAATAATAATAATATAATAATAATAATAATAATAATAATAATAATAATAATAATATTAATATTAATAACAAGGCAAAAAGAAATTAAACTACTTTCTCGGAATTTGCGAAGATCAAATAACACGATTGTGTTCCAAAGAAATTTCTTTTTCATAAAATATTTTTACTGAATTAAATAATTTCAACTTTTATGAAGGGCTCTGACTCTTCTCCGTTTTTTTTATGGCTGTGATGATGATGATGATGACGATGATGATGATGACGACGACGACGACGGCGATGGCGATGGCGATGATGGTGATATTGATGACGACAACGATGACTTCAATAATATTTAACGAATAATATAACAACGACGACGATAATGAAGAACCAATCAATTTAGCTGTTTTTTTTAGCTAATTTAGCAATTTACGATTGCAATGCGTTGGACTTAACAAATATTCAATTTCAGCGATTAGAGTCATTGAGACATGGGGTTGGACTTTACAAAATCCAAAATTCACCAACTTCAAATAATATTTCTTGTTAGACGTATAAAAAAGTATATCTAGAATCAGAGTTGTGAAGGGTGGAAATCTAACTTATTAAGGAAATACGAAATGAAATTCAACGGAGTGGAACTTTACAGAAGTTGTGGGAATATTTCGTTGCTGATGACGTTCCGTTTTAGACACGCTTCAGCATGAGCGAGTTGACGGCCCAGCAGAAGGGCCATCATTGGAACTCAAAAAATTAATAATGATTACAAATATAATAAAAATAATAATGATAATAATAACATTAATAATAATAACAACGAATATTTATTAGCAAACCATAAATAATAATTAATGATTTCTTACCAAAATAATGCACAGTCACCGTGTGCTTCTGCCCTGATTGGTCACTGGCATGGCAGGAGTACAGGCCAGCATTCTCGTGGGCTTAATAACATTTGCATATTTAATAGCATTTGCATATTTAATAAGAAATACATTAACCAAAAGTAAATATTCATGGGCTTGAACCATTAAGATTAAAAAAAATTCAAGCGCAAGTACTTGCTCGTCTCAGCTCCAAGATTTCACCGACTTGAATGATTGACGTATCGTTGAAGCGCGACCATTTCACGTATGACGACGACGACGACGATGATGATGATGATGACGATGATGATGATGATGACGATGATGATGAAGTTGACGCTGACGATGGTGAGGATGAGGTGCTTGGAGTAATTAAAGGATGCTTCCTTCCTTCAGGACTCGGTGATGATGATGATGCCAGTGTCGGCGATGATGTCATCCACATATTGCCGTCTGTACTAGAAGAAGAAGAAGATGATGATGATGATGATGATATTCTTCGGCAAATTGGTCTGTTGTGTTCCGTGCAAGTTTTGTCAATTGTTGCATTCTTGTATTCCAATAGGACATCTTTGAGAATGTAAAGTTTTTTTAACAATAGTAACAATAATAATTCATTTATAAGCATTTTAACAATGGTAACATTAATAATTCATTTACAAGCATTTTAAAAATAGTAACATTAATAATTCATTTACAAGCCTTTTAACAATAGTAACTTTAATAATTCATTTATAAGCCGCCATGTGCATCAGATTTTTTGTTATCATAAACCAAATTTTCTCAAATTTTAAACTTTAACTTTATGTTCATCGTTGTATATAAAATTGAAGCACAATATCTGCTAAATAAATATCATATATTCAACAAAATTAATTTATTTTAAAGGTTTAGTTTTGTTTCGTTTTGAATTAAATTAACTGCTTTCAAAAGTTAATGATCGGTTTTGCGATTAATGTATAATATGATAATATATTATATGATAATAGGTTCCGACAGGTAAAAGGTAATTTTTAAACTATAATAAGTAAATCTGCAATAAAGTAAGATTAAAATATTATCAATAATATTTTTTCGTGATTACACCCTTTTAATTATTACAATTATCTTATTAATCTTTTTTTTTCTGCTGCACGTGCGGCCGCATAACAGCATCAACTGGCACCAATTGCATTATAGAAACTTAATTGTGCGTCAGAATTAATCGAATTTCAGCATCAGTGCAACTACTCACTCCTGGTGACTGAAACAACAACAACGTCCGAAGGAAGACCCTCTCCCAAGCATCGGTACTCGCCGCTATCGGTCAGTTCCAGGCGATTCTTGCGCAGGTAGCTCAGCTTGGTGCTGGCGTCTGTAGTCATGAAAACGTAGAAGCTGTCGCGACGGTCGCTTGATGTAGTCAGGTTGTCGTCGGTGTGGTTGGAATCTTTCGTGGCTGTTTTCATGATGTTGCTTCGATGCTGTTTCGTCGTCATCGGAGGATGCTTTTGTTGTTGTTGTTGTTGTTGTTGAGAGTTGTGAGTCTTGTTTGTCGGCGTCTCGATTTTTGCTTTGTGTTGTCGTTTGTCCTGTTGATGTTGTTGTTTTGTTTGTTTGTCGTGAAGTTTGTTTTTCTTCGGATGTTCTTGGTTTGTAGCTCCCAGGACTTCCCCACTTTTTTCCACCGTTATGGCTTTCCTGAGCTTCTGTTGGTTCTTTTGCGGAGGAGGAAACATTGAAGTTGTCGTTGTGGTCGTCGTCGTCGTCGTTGTTGTTTTATGCTTTCGAGGTCGTTGTTGGTGTCGCATTTGCCTTTGGGTCGGTTCTGTGTCGATCGTGGAGTCTTGAGGGTGTTGTTGTTTGTCCTGTTGATGCTGTTGCTGTTTGTCCTGTTGATGCTGTTGTTGTTTGTCCTGTTGATGCTGTTGTTGTTTGTCCTGTTGATGCTGTCGATGTTTGTGCTGGCGCTGTGATTTCGAATGTTGTTGTTCGAGATGAGCTTTTGACTTAGCGATGTTGCTCGTCGTAGTTTCTATGACGACGAAGTCGCTTTGGTTGGCGAGTCGCCGCGACCACACGAACGGCTTGTGAAGAGATGAACGTCTGATGCATATCAACTCCATCTTATCTCCTTCCTTGGCGTCAAGTCGTCTGCTTTGAGGCTCCAAAATGGCGCCTAGAAAATATCAGCTTCATTTCATGTTTTTGAGACCACGACAAGATTTTTAAATGATTGAAACTGTAAAATATTTTTAGAAATAAAAACTCAATTTCTAATAAGTGATGGGGATAGTTATTCTTTTGTTTACAAATATTTTCTGAGGTCACAAGAAACAGACAGACGGATGGAAAAGAAGGAATTAAACATGGCATGGAGCGGACAAGTGTCTACTCGGGCGGATAGAAGGATGGATGGAGTGAAAGTAGAAGGATGAGCAAAGGGGTGGACAGAATCAAAGTTGAACGGCTTGGATGATTAAGTGGATTAAATCGAACGGATCATAGGATGGATGGAATGAGAGAAGGATGGGAGGATGGGAGAGTGAACGAAAGAACGGTGGCTTGAATAAATTGGATGAATGTAGGAGCGAAAAAATCGATGCTTCCATCGAAGAAGCTGCGTTGTCGTCGTCATGGTAACGTTGCGTGTCCAACACATCGCCACAACTGCACCTCTTCGTCAAGAGCACATTTTGAATTCTGGAGCAAGTTGGCACCCTCGGTGTGAAGAATGTGGTCGACGTCGTTGATGCTGCTGACGAGGATGATGATGATTGCGATGACTGTGATGATGACAATAACGATGACGATGACAATGACAATGACCATGACGATGACAATGACTATGACGATGACGATGACAATGACAATGACGATAACGATGATGATGACGATGGTGACGACGATGACGATACTTGCTGACTTGAGGCAAGTGTATTATTGAGAGACAGAGAGGAACAATGTTATGAAATTTGACCGCAACAACAACAACAACAACATCAGCAACAAGTATTCATAGAAAGAAAATCGAATAACCCAAGCGATATTGCACTCCGATATTTCCCGCTTAATAATTCCATTTTTCCATTGTTCATTCCTCTCTTCACCGGTTAACATCAATTTTTATTGAAAGCATGTGTTTTGTTTAAGATGCCACGCTTTGCATCGTCATTGTTACCACCATCATCACCATCATCGTCGTCGTCATCGTCATCATCGTCGCCATCATCATCATCATCATCATCATCATCATCATCATCATCATCATCATCATCATCATCATCACATCATCATCATCATCATCATCATCATCATCATCTCATCATCATCATCATCATCATCACATCATCATCATCAGCATCAGCATCATCATCATCATCATCATCATCATCATCATCATCATCATCATCATCATCATCATCATCAGCATCATCATCATCATCATCATCATCATCATCATCATCATCATCATCATCTCATCATCATCATCATCATCATCATCATCATCATCATCATCATCATCACATCATCATCATCATCATCATCATCATCATCATATCATCATCATCATCTCATCATCATCATCATCATCATCATCATTCATCATCATCATCATCATCATCATCATCATCATCATCATCATCATCATCATATCATCATCATCGTCATCGTCATCATCGTCATCGTCATCGTCATCGTCATCGTCATCGTCGTCGTCGTCATCGTCATCGTCATCGTCATCGTCGTCATCGTCATCTTCATCTTCATCGTCATCGTCATCGTCAACGTCATCGTCATCGTCATGGGCATCGTCGTCGTCGTCGTCGTCATTATCATAAATGTCATTGTCATTTTCGTCTCTATAAAAATTTAACTAATATCAACATGAAAACATTCATTATTACCATTATCATAATAACCATAAACATCATCACCATTATCACCATCAGCATCATCAACAACATGATCATAAATTCTTACTTTCAACAGCTGAAAGAACGCAAGTCACGAAACCGATTGTCTGTAAAAGTGTGAAAGTCTTCATCGCTGTTGAATCATTAAAATGAAGACAGGTTGAAACTCTGCGAAAGTCTAATATCACGTGAATATTATAATTAATTCTTTAAATTTAATCAATTGATTAAAAGTGTAAATTTAAAGCAAAATTATTTGAAAACTCACTCAAAAGAAGAGCTTGAACGAAGGTCGAATTAAAATATCATTTAATATTGATTTAAACCTGGAAAATCAACAAATGCTAGAAATTATTCAATAATTAAAAAAACACAAAAAACATAATTCCAAAGCAATTAAAAATTTTAATAGAAATTATTTGTTAAGTATTATTTTAAGATTTAACTAATTCAAACAATTTTCTTATTATTTATTAATTATCTTATTATTTCAGTGGTTGAAGTAAAATGGAATTGTTTACCTGCTGTCTATAATTATTTACAAATATTTGATTATAAATTATATAAATAACATGTCACAACTTGATTTCAAAAATTAACCGTTGAATCTGTTGACCATCAAAAACATTTTTTAGCATTTGCAATTGAAAAAGTTTATTTTCAGTTTTTAAGAACAGATTCAAGTCGATTTTTAAGTTTTAATTGTTCAATATCTTAATTTTATTAAATATTATTAAATAATACTAAATACTAAAACTAAACATTAACAAATAATCGGTAAGATTTCAGTTTTTATTTTAATTTAAAGTTTAAAAGTTTTATACTAAATTACTGAAAGCAGAGTTGCCAAATAATAATATCTGGCCTCCTAAAGACTGCCAGAACGAAAATGCGGCTTTAAAATCCTTCCAGAATTCCATGCATCTCCATGTCTCCTCAGCTGGGGTTTTCCAGGAGACATTTCGAATTTTGATTTATTTAATTAATTAATTGTTTAATTAATGGATGTAATGATTGTAATTAATTATTAAATTTATGTAATTATTGTTTATTGTTTATTTCATGTTATTCTGAGAGTTTGAATGTTACGGATGCTATTAGATTCCATGAACTTTATGACTCATGAGCTTCTCTTCCATCCTTCCAATCATCATTTTTAAAGCAACTTTCAAATTCCTCAATTAATCACAATTACACCATTTAAAGATACGAATATTGGAAGCGAAGAATATAAGCATTCTCGTTTTCCAACTGTTGTCCTAAGTTTGTTATCAAGAGCTACGTTTAAAAGATTCGAAATAATAAAATTATTGATCCCAGATTTCTGGGCTAAAAAAGCGATAATATCGATTGAATGACGTAATAAATGTCGCTGGGTCAAGGGTTCCCAGCCAGGGGCACGAGAACGAGAGTTCGCACCCCCTGGGGTAGCCAGATAGAATTTCAGGGGATGCGAAGCTTCACCAGCAGGGAAAAAGACAACGACTCTTTCTTAAGTTACTTAGTTCGTTTTGCAGCTGGAATATTGAAAATTTCAGAAAAATAGAGTAGTAGACAATGCCAGACATTTTTGGATCCTTGAATAGATGAATTATTGAATGTCTGAGTGATTGAAAATAATTTTGATGCACGATTGAAAAACAAATGGTGAGAAATTATTATAATTGTTAGAATGTTGAGATGATTCTGACATCTACATCTGTTTGTTGTTATTAATTAGCGTTAATTTTCGCCCCAAATTTCTTTTAACCGTAAATGTAAAACCAAAGCATTTTCTTCGCGATAAAATCAAAAATATTGGCAGGTCTATGATCTCAGCATTAAATATGGCCCAGGAAAGATTCGCAATAATAATAATAATAATAATAATAATAATAATAAGAATAATAATAATAATAATAATAATAATAATAATAATAATAATAATAATAATAATAATAATAATAATAATAATAATAATAAGAATAATAATAATAATAATAATAATAATAATAATAATAATAATAATAATAATAATAATAATAAATAATAATAATAATAATAATAATAATAATAATAATAATAATAATAATAATATAATAATAATAATAATAATAATAATAATAATAATAATAATAATAATAATAATAATAATAATAATAATAATAATAATAATAATAATAATAATAATAATAATAATAATAATAATAATAATAATAATAATAATAATAATAATAATAATAATTATAACAGATAAAATAGTATGAAAAATAATAATAATTAAAAACTCTATTAACTGAATTAAAAGTTTATCAAAGCGGTTGCTCCTTGGTCAATAATTAATAATAAATAAAATTAATTTAAAAATTCTGATATTTATGATAAATTTAGTTTTTATAATTTTTGTATTCAGAATAATTACATCGGAATTTGAACTCATCTTTGTAATAACGCAATGTGCACCGCCATCCATGCATCCATCCACGACCCAGTCGCATGCAACCCGAGCAGTTCACATTGTTACCGTGGGTGACCCGACATAACAGCCCGGCAACAAAATAGCCCACGACAAAATAGCCCAGGTCGAAATAGCCCCGTCAATGTATTTAAAAAAATTTTGTGAGTTGAATACATTAACCGATAACTGGTTCCAAATTTAATTCGAAATTAGTGGTTTGAAGATTTATCGTCTAAAATATTATTAGGATTCCGTCTACTTCCTCACTTTACATGGACTTTTCAAGTTGGTTTTTAATATAAATTATCCTCACCTTATCATCACGTCATGTGGACATGTAACAAATGCACAAAGAACCAATCCTACCGCTATTTTGACGGGGCTGTTTTGACGGGGTGCCGTTACAGTGGAAACGTCTCATGCTTGAATAAGAGTAAAACTATTCATCAGTTGTTTTCAGATTGTTTGATCAACTTTCGTCATGACTTTTTTTTACCAAGTTTATCACCTTTTCACCACCACCATTAATATATCTTTTTCATCATCATCGTCGTAGTAGTCAAACGGTTGTAAATCATCATCATAGTCATCGTCATCGTCGTCATAGTCCCCGTCATCATAATGACCATATTTTCACTCAGCTATCATCGCCAAACCGATTGTTATAGCGTTGTTTTGACGTCGCTCCTGCTATTTATGACCTCTACTTGGAACTTCTGAACCCAAGCTTAATAAATAAAAGTCTTGAAATTAGAATTGCACGTTCGAACAAATCATTTGCTTTCTTTCTTTAACCTTATATATAAACTAAAAGGATTATTTAACTGAATGTAGAATATAGGGACATAACTAGAAGGGAGGGATAGAAGAAGGGACGTTGCCAGCATATGTACGGCTGCATTAAGCAATTATTAGATGATGAAAGTAATTTCCAAGTCACTGAAATCATCTCTGACTTTTGATAAAATCAGTTTTTAAAGTAGTAAAACCATCTTCTAAAACATACAATTTACGCATTTGTATTTATTGCAAAAATTCTTTTCTTATCTCCTCAAACAATCAACTTTAAAGTAGCCTAAAACTCCAATACAGCGCAAAACAAGGACGGATAGGGGTGGTGGCCCTCATCGTCATTTGGAAGATATAAACAAAATTAAGTAAATCTGTTATAAAATAAAATTTATAAAAATATGTAAGTAAAAATGTATTTTAAAGCAATTTTTTTTATAAAATTTTAGTATTTTTTACGTCCCTGGATAAAAAGAGATTATACGAAATATCTACAAACTTTAGTCGTAAACAAATCGGAGAATAACTATTTAAATCTACTTTGATTGCATTAATTATTTTATTAGATTTTAGTTAAAAATTAATTATTGAACAATCTTTGCACTACTTCGATAATAATATAATTATTAAATTTCTCAAAATGTTTTTGTACCATTGCGAAGTAACTTTTCGTCGAGAAAAGAAAGGCGCGTCATATGTGACTCGATAATTATTTGGGCCCGACTCGTGCGAGCCTGAGTCCATCGACACGTAGAATTCACAAATAAATTTTGTTGACGCCATATTTAAGTTGTGCCTCTTGATGGATATTAATATATAAATAAATTATGAATCTGTTCCGTGCTTGAAATAGGATTACTTAATGGAATAACATGATTACTCCTTTTCCAGACGATGGAAATGCTTATTGTTAGATGCTTACAATATAAATGTTCAGTTACAAGTTATACTAAAAATTACTAATTTATTTTTACTCTGCAAATTCTAAGTAAGTTATTCTCAACTCCAGTAATAATTTGTATTTTAGTTGATGAAAAACCAGGATGGTTAAGAAACTGCCCAAATGCCTCAAACTCCAGGAATTGTTAGCCTGTTTTTGTAAATTAATTTTTTTATTACTGCTATTTAATTATTTAAACATTCATTATTTAATTTCATGTTTGTAACTCGAGAATTTTTAGATCACAAGCTAAATTACCAGGTTGTTATTTATTTTCTTGCCAAATTAGGTTTATACCCATGACATGATGCTGTATTGCACTGAACATAACAATTTATGCTTAACTTTTCGATTTTTCATTTGGAATATAATTTATTTAATTAGCACACGGACAAGATGAACTAACTATTTCTCAGGCATCTGTTTGGAGGAGTTTGAGTGCTCTGTGTCTCATAAAACTTGAGCAGATGAAGTCGCATACTATGATTGGTGTTTCATTTAATTTTTCTTGTTCGTGATTTTTAATTCTTAAAAATTAATTAAATAGATTGTCACTAATTATTTTGCCAGAGCAGATTTCCAGTTGGTTAAAATAGTTTAGTAATTTAATTGATAATGGTTATTGATGTTAACATTTCATATATTAACATTAATTATAATGGTAACACATTATGTTAATACATGTTATTAAAATATTGATTAAACAATTTTCATTAGGTGATTTCTCATTAATTATGATTTCCAAAATAATTAAAAACATTAAAAATAGCATTGTATTATTATTGGTTTAATTTTTAAATTCAAATAAAACTTATTATTAATGTTATTAATTGATCGAATTAAGTTGGGAACTTAGATTTAAAAACATTTTTGAATAAAAGTATAAACAATTTAAATTTAACTGGTTAAATCAATTCAGTTTGAATTTCTCAATGTAACTTTTAATTCATCAAATTTAATTTTATTTATTAATGTTATTTGTTTTTTGAATTACTTTTGAAATTAAATCTTAATTTCTTTTAAAGTATTGTTAATCGATAAGATGGCACATAGCACATATTTTGTGTTTACTCTAATGATAATCATGTAATTTATTAAACAGTTTTATTTTGAGAGTTGGCTTTAAATTATTCAATTAATTATTTGCATATTACTTTAATTTAATTTTATTTAAATGGTTGTTAAATACCATTTCATGGCCCTTTCCATTATAATTAATAAAGTTGGTTTTGTAAAGCTTTAAGATTTGATTGTTAAATTGAATGAGCCAAATGTGCTTTTAATTACTCGGATACTTAATTAAATCATCCAATTCTATAATTTATTATATAACATATATATATTGTTATTAATAAAAATTTGTACATTATTTTGAATTGGTTTTCTAAGATTCTTGTTTACTTCCTACTAATGAATAGTTTATTGGATTTAAATGTCAACTTATATTTTAATTACATTGTTTTGACTACAAATAATGAAAGCAGTTTTTAGTCAAGACATTACACTGCGACCTTTAGCAGTTCATCATTTTGTGTTTGTATAGTAATGATAATTATTATTATTAATATTATTTGTAGCAGTCCGAGAAAAAGAGAATAGCAAATAATCTTTACTTTACTTTATTGATAAATGCAAACAAATGGTGACTTGCTGAAGCATGACTGATACTTAAGATGAAGTAAACAATCCGAAATTAATAAAATTAAGTAATAGGTGAATAAAATACACAAAAACATGTTAACAGATGTGAATGAAAGATTGCGTAACGAGTTTGAACATCGAGATTATGAAAATATTTGGGGGTTGTTTGGTGAATTTGTTAAGCCATTTTCCAGTGGCCATCTCTTTAGGCTGCATTTGGTACTATGATGGCATTAAATTCCCATTTCGGGATTATTTATTGTGCATAAAATAAAAATGGAAACAAATAAAAAGCATAAATTAATTAGGTACTTAGTGGTTTTGTCGGTGAGGGTGTTAAGTGTATTTGGCTTAATTAAACATTAATAATACCATTTTAATTTATATCTAAAGATTTTGCTTTGAGTCGTTAAAAAAAGTAAATTCTGAGACGCAGGAAATATTTATCATTCTGCACAATATCCAGGTGCATAACCTGTAATCCTTCGATCGTATTCTGATGGCGCACTTTTACGAATTCATGAAAGCGTTTTAGGCCAAGAAAGTTCATGGGGCTATTTTTAGAAAACATAATTTATAAATTATGATATTTAATCGTGTGATTAACAGTTAACATAATGTATAGCGGTGAAATATTTTTCTGAGCATGCATTTGGTTTGTCGCTGATCATTGTATTTTATTACGTCTTTAAGGGGAAATTACTATTTAATTGATTCCTTATATAAATTTAATTAATAATTATGTTAAATATTAATATCTATTTACATCTGTAATTAAGCAAACAAGCGGTGAATTAAAACTGGTTGGCGCATTTATTTATTTATTTTATAGTTAAAATGTTTCTTATTTAAATGTTCAAATGTTAAACTAATATTAAACTACTATTAAAAGATTATTAAGATTTAAATGTTACTGAGTTAAGTTTAACTTAAGATTCATCAGAGACTGGCCTGAGCAGTTGTTTAAGTTGGAAGGAAGAGTTTATAAAACATTTATAAAAACAATGTTAATTTAATCGTTTTAATATAAATATAATTGTAAGGGAAATTAGAAATATGTAGATTAATAACTTTAGAAATATATAGATTATAAGACTATTGAGTTGTTGGAATGCTTGTGTTATATCTGTGCTATCCTTATTATTGAGGAGCCAAGAAGATAAGTGTCTACAGTAAACATAACGGTGAAATTTTCTGACCGCAAAAATCAACGCGAACGCTTCCTTTTCGATCTGGCCATAATTCTTTTCTGATTTCTTCCGGCATGAGCGACTGCTTTTTCAGTACCATTAGAAAAACGGTGAGAGATGACAGCTCCAATTCCATATTCGCATGCATCCGCCGCTATAACGATTTCTAGGCTCGGATTGTAGTGTACTAATAGTAAATCTGACTGTAATACTTTTTTAAACTTGTCAAAAACCTTTTGGTGGTTTATGGTCCACAGCTATCTGTCGTCTTTCTCCAGTTCATCCAATGGACCCTTCATTGATCGCATTTCTGGAACAAAAGATGAATAATAACTGTAGTGGAATATTAATTAGGTTTATTATTATATAATTAGTTTTATATAATATTCAGTATCTTCTATCGCTACCTCTAGTAACGATGTATTAGGTTAAAGATCGCTCTTCTGTCACTCTTCCATAGCTCTCACTATCCTCTCATTCCACTCCAATCCATCTCCCAGTTAGTCTCTCATACTTTCTATAGTTTAGTTGTAGCAATAAACGAATATAGTAATAAAGATACAACCCTAACCATTTCCAAAAATGATTTCAACTGCATCTGATTTTGGGGGACTGGCATTTCCTCGATTGCCTGAATCTTTTCTGGATCCGGTTTCCGTCCACTCTTATTAACTACATGTCCCAAAAACTGGATCTCTCTTTTCGCGAAGGAACACTTCTCCAACCTTATGCAAAATCTGCACTCAAATACTCTCTCAAACAGAGCATGCACATTCCGATTGTGTTCCTCCAACGTCGACCCTGTCACGATCACGTCGTCCAAGTAAGCCGAACAGCCCTCTAATCCCGTAAGCATGCAGTTCATCGCTTCTTGAAAAATGCCTGGGGCACATTTAACTCCGAAGAGCAATCTTTGATACTGGAATGGTCCTCTCCGTGTACTTATTGTCAACAGCTCCTTCGAGTCCTCCTCAACTTCCATCTGCAAATGGACATCAGCGAAATCGATCTGTGTGAACCATGCTCCTTGGTTCAGACGAGCAAAGATTTTTTCCGGAGTAGGTAATGGATGTCGATCCATTTCTAACGCATTGTTGAGTCCGGTTTTAAAGTCGGCACAGATCCTGATGCCTACATTCTTCTTTGAGACTACCACAATCGGTTCACCCCAATTGCTATAGTTGACCTTTTATAACACTTCTTGTTGTCAAGGCGGTCAACCTCCTTATTAACATCTTCTTCCAATGCGTATGGAATTTTCCTTGGTCTACTAAAACTTGGTTGTGCTTTTTGTTTCAAAATCAACTGCGTTTTTTTCTTTGTGACCTTTCCCAATCCTTCCTTAAAAATGTTGGGATATTTCTTCGACAATTCCTTTGCGAGATGTTTACCGTTATCCCATTTTGCATGCTCAATTTTACAGCATATAGCATCAAAAGCCTCCGTGAGTGGTGGGATCTGGTCTATCCACTCTACACCCAATAACTTTCCCACACCTTCGCCTGTAGCAACGTCCTCGGCCAGTATAGTTATTGCTGGTAAATTCTACATCAAACTACCCCTTTGTCTCAATGGGTGTCCCGTTGGCAGCTTTTTCCGGTACAAGATCATCCTCCAATGTTGGTGATCCAATTCATTTCCAAGTCTCAGTGTTGATTATAGAGATGTGTTAACTGCATTCGAACTTTAATCATTCCAAAATCAATGGATGTGAATCTCCGCTTGCTAGTTTTACCTTCGATTTTCTTTATTCTCCAGCTTCTTTTTGGACAATTATTCGCATAATGTCCCTTTTCACCATATTTGAAGCATGATCTTTGGTTTAAAATTTGTTCGAACTCTTTGCTAATCTAATCCTTTCTTAAAAATGAGGGAGTTCTTTTTTAAACTTTTTATCTTTCGGTCTCCATTGCACTCTATTAATAGCTTGATCAGTCCCGGCTATTGCGATGAAATCCATATTAACAGATTTAAAGGAGTGACACTCTTTTGTCAAATCTTTAAGAGTACAATTACCATTTGTCTCTAATTTCTGCAACAGTCTTGTCCTCAACTCTACAGAGTCTCCTTGCAATCCTGAGACAAAGACAATGCATTTACAGTCCTCCATTGACATGCTGTCATATTGAGCTAGTTCGCACATGCGGTTCACTGTAGCGAGTATGTGTCGAATTCCATCTCTTCAATAGTAAACCTTAAAGGAATCAAATCTTCTTCTGAAAATTGTGACTTTTTCTCCAAACAGCTTTTCCAAACTTTTTTTGCTTCTTCATACTTCAACTGTGTAGTGGATAATGTGGTCAATTAGCTTACTGTATGACAGCCTATCCAACTTCGTTACCAGCACTCGAGTTAACTCCTCATCAGCTATTTCTGATATTCTGTTCTCAATGGCATCCTCAAAACGCTGAATCCACTTTTGTAAAAATACCCCCAGATTTGGGATCATAACTGAACTGTACTGCTTTTGTCAATTCGGCAGGTGAATCCATATTTGATCTCTGATTTGGCTGCTTTAAGATTTCAACCAATTTAAGGAAAGTTGCCCCTCTTCTACGTGCTTCTTCGTCCCTCTTGCGGACTTCTTCCTTCCACTGTTCCTCTGTTTTACGGCCTTGCTCCAAGAGTACCATAACCAGTTCATTAATACCCGTATCTTGTCTATCCACTCTATACCCTCTATATTTATACTATATATAATGTGCATTTTGGTTCTTAAATCCTCGTCGCCAATGTTATATCTGTGCTATCCTTATTATTGAGGAGCCAAGAAGATAAGTTGGAGTGAGAAGTATATTTTATTAATCTGGAAAACCCACCGTGAGATGAAAATCGGCGAACCTCTTCAGCATTTGCTCGAAGTGTCCGAGATGCTCCTTCATTGACGAACTGGCTATTAGAACGTGGTCGATATAAGCAAATGCGAAATCTATGCCTCGGAGTTTGAAGTGCTGGAAGGACTGGGTTGCGTTCCTGAGTCCGAACGGTAGACGGATGAATTCGTACAGGCCGAACGGTGTAATGATTGTGGTCTTGGATACGTTTTCCTCCTCGATGGTAGGCTCTGACAGGGTCGATTGGGAAAACCAAGCTTTGGTCACACCGTTGGGGAAGTCATGTAGATGTGGAATGGGCATTTGTCCGGAACCATTCGTGTATTCAACGCTCTGTAATTTCCTCCAGTCTTCTGAAGATTTTTGAACATTTGCAGGGATGCCCTAACCCTAACCCTAACCCTGGCCCTGGAGTTTGTTGGCAAAGCGACCTTCTCTCGGAATTTGTACCAGCACATGCTTGCTGCATTGCAGAAAACGAAGGATCTGAAAAGGATGAATACAATGAATTCAGAACTTGATTTAAATTAGCACTGTTGCTCTAGTTTTGTAATGTTTTTACTAATGTTGCAATAAATCTGTTTATCCAATCATGAACTATCATTTTTCAACAAATTATAAAAAACAAAACAATCATAACAAACTCATAAAACACATAAAAACCTCGGACAAAAAAAACATGTTTTTTTTACATCTCTATACACGGTAGAGTGCTCGCATGCGAGAGGTATGGTGGTCAGTACCCTGGTACCCAAGAAGTGGGGATTTTGTTCCAGTTCACTAAACTAATTCTATTTTAAGACTCTATTGCATTGTAAAATGAATTTTATTTCTCTTTTGAATTTATTTATTTTAATTTTAATATCGTCGGTTCAGAGTCATTGGAAACAATAAAATGATTCTTTGACAGTTAAATTTATTGGCAAAAATTTATTTATTGTTTTCAAAGCATTTTCACAACGATAGTTTGAATATTTGTATTTTACATTTACAATGGAGACAAATAGACTTAAAAGCATGCAAGATAGTTTATTAGAATATGTAGTCTTTAACTTCACAGATGTATTTTTCGAAAGTGGTTAGTCTGCAAATTCCTCTGTTTGTCAGAAACGATAAGTTGGGTAGCACTGTAATATTTCCCACAGATTTCCGCACACCAAAAATAAAGAAACTGCCCCCGTGTCTGTTTGAAAGAATTATTTCTAAAAGCAAAGATTTACGATGGTCTATAAGTGTTGCTGATTGGATGAAGTTTTTGCCATTCAGGAATATTCTTAATTGGAAGAATATTGATTTGATTTTGTTACCAAGACGTTATGTGGAAGATACGATATCAAGTGAGGTTGCACTGGAAAAAATGAATGAGGCGGCTTATCCAGTAAAAAGTCTTTCGATTTGTCTGAACATGTTAACTGACGAAGCGATGAAGAATCTTGGCACAGTGGGTTTAAAAATGGAATCTTTGGATCTTATATACAATTCGAGGTTGAACCTGTTATTATTGTATAAGTATTTATAATTGTCTACAATGAAATTTAAATATTTAGATTCAGTAAAAAATTTCCAAGTAATTCCTTTCCTAATCTCAAAAAGTTGCACCTAACTTCCATTCAATCTCAAGAAACTCCGTTACTACTGAATTTTAAACATTTTGCAAATACCTTGGAAGAATTGAACTTGGAGAATGAATGTGTTAATACCATCACAGTAAAGTCTATTGCACATCTTAAAAACTTAAAAGTCTTGTCACTTCCTTTCACAGTTATAAAATGTGAATCTTTTTTCAAAATCTTGAGCTCTTTGCAACAATTGAGGTAAACATTAATGAAATCGATTATAAAATAATATCTTCTTACACTGCATATAAACATTTACGCAGGTCATTAGATTTGAGACATCACTACTCTGACTGTCGTTCTCGATGGGCTGATATCGAGGCTTTGTCAACCTCCAATTTACATCATGCGATATCTGAAATGCCAAATTTGGTTAATCTTGATATATCCTGGCTGGAAGAAGAGTGAGTTCTCATTTTGAAATTCTTTTCATAAAATATTTTCAACATATTGTTTTATTGAAGGGATGAAAACCTCACTAGAATTTTGAAGTGTAGAAATTGGAAGAAACTTGGAATGCATCGTGCTTTTTCCAGAGAACTTTTTTGTCTACCATACGATGAAGCGAAATTGTCTGCCGATGAGGTAATTTAATATATTTTTTAATAAACATGGCAGTTTCACTGCTTAATGACAATTAGTAATATGTAATTATTTTAAACATTGGTCAATGTATCTATTAAGTTATATATATATATACATAGTTGATAATTCACAGTTATTTGGATTGTATGACGAAATGAAGCCTATGACTTATGAGAATTATGTTGAATTTGTAAATTTCCCTGGCAGTATGTATTACTTGTTTAAACAAATTCTCCAAATACCTCCTCACCAAAGCACTCAAAGAACAAAGATTGAAAATGTAGGCATCCACAATTTGTGCAGTTTAAATGCTTTTACTTCAACAGATTAAATTATATTATTCAAACATATATTTTTAATAGCACCAAAATTATTAATTATTTTATGTTCTTAATTTCGTTAGATTCTTTTGAAAGTTGGTGGAGGCAAAGTTTTTTGGGATCGGGCTAGGTAATTCTATTTGGTTTTGTTGTTGATTCCGAATTTAAGGGCTCAAATAGCATAGCAACGCAAGGTGGAGCGCCGCTGATGCTTATGACTCTTTATAAATAAACATGTTATTATTATTATTATTATTATTATTATTATTATTATTATTATTATTGTTATTGTTATTGTTATTGTTATTGTTATTGTTATTGTTATTGTTATCATCATTATTATAAATATTACATAAATGCTGTATATTTTTAAGCTCTCGAGGAATTATGGAATATTTCGAATCTGGTCAAGCAACGAGGAACTTCATGATGTGAGTAATGATTACAAGCATTTCATAAATTTCCAACTTATCAATGTATACAAATACGTAGTTACATAATATATTGCGCGGTGTTTCTCTTTTTATAATTTCTTAAATTGGTTTGCAATGCATTGTTTATAAGGACCAGTATCACAGTAAAAAACATTTGTTTTCTATAAACTCATGGAGATTAAAATTTTAAATCACGAAATAAAATGATTATTTATTTATTATATTATTATATAATCACTTGAGGACACCAATAACTGTTCACAATTTTTCAGAAAAATGCTTTACGACATCTGCAGTCGCATGGATGACAATACACATTATATGAGAGATGTAATTTCTATTTTTAAAATATTTTAAGTAATTAATCCTCTGATTGAGAATTTTTTTTTTAGAGTTTTTTAAGAAGCAGCATCGCAGTGATGAAAATTGTAATATTCATTCTCTTTAATTGAAATGCATAAATTAAGTGTTATAAGGTCTTAAATAATTAATTTCAGTTTCAAATTAAACACATAAAAAATGTGCTTCTTGAAATTATCGAGAAAAAGTTAAACAAAGGAGTGACAAAGAAGTTTCTTAGGTATCTATTTTTGCTCTTTAACCAGTGTTTGAAAGACGTCATCACTGAAGAAGGCTTATCAGATGTGAGTTAACTTGAAATATTTAATACTTGTTTTATACATATTTGGACTCATTTCAATAATCATTTACTCAGACGTTCCACCGAGCTCTTCGTGACAACATAATTGACGAAGATGTTGTAGTAGTTCTAAAAAGTTTATTGAGACGTATTGACGTTTTGCCATTAACTGGAGATTATTACTAATATGATCGATTGCGATGTTATTATTTTTGTTTGATGTTGTTTTGGTTTAATACTAGTAATAAAGTTTGAGGAGAGTTTTTATTTTATTCTGTAATATGATTCTATATAAGGTTCTTTTCTAAATTATGCTCTTCAATTATGATCATTACAAAATATAAATATTCATGATTCATTATGACGACAAAAGACTTGCAGAAAATGACTTTTGTTTAGCATTATGTGATTCCAAAATGTTGTTAAACATTTTTAAAATTCATTGTTTACCGTTTTTAATTTACAAAGTTAAATGAATCGATACACTTTTATTTCATACTTATTTTTTACTTTTTAAACTTATGTCTAATATTTTGTGTTTGTACGAAATTTACTAATTTATTATTTCCAGGGTGTTGGTTTTAGCAAATTCAGGAAACAGTGTCATTAACTCTCACTCTATCATGCTTTGAACAGATAGAATGAATAAACATTGAATTCTATGCATACAAGGAATTTAAAAAAAAATGAACGTGTACAACAAATCATTATTTTAATTTTAATATATTTAATTTCATCCAGTGGTCGTGATCAAATCGGCTCAAGCATAAATTCGTTTATATCTTTTCCACGTAGGCTCCCGGAAAAAGTCCTTCTTTCCCTTTCAATCGACCCAGCCACCATCCCTCAGGATCTGGTAAACAATAATACGATTAAGAAGTTAGTTATAATCTTAGTATAGTTAGATAATGAAAATAATAGCTTTTGTACTTTCTCTATTCCATAGGCTGACGAGAACATTTTACAAAAAAACTAATTTAAATTTAGTTTATCTGTATATTTTGTTTTATACGCTTACAATGTAATCAACGTGATCAACTAACTCTCTTTCAATAATTCGATGATATCATCAACTCGAATGGATAGTTCATCAGTGTCCTGGGCGTCATAGTCGTAGAGAGCCCTGCATTTACCCACACCCTGTGGTTTTGGCCTCGTGGGTTTCGGGTTTGGCCTCACCACACCCATGGGTACAACATTCGTTTGCCTATTGATGAGAGTGAAATTATTTAGTATATTTATAATTTTTAGTATTATCATCGTCGTTAATATTATTGTTATTATTATTATTATTATTATTATTATTATATTATTATTATTATTATTATTATTATTATTATTATTATTATTATTATTTATTTTTTTTTCTTTTTTTTTGTTTTATATTTTCAAACACCTTTCGTTGAAGTAAACGTCGTTGCTGCAATTGTCATTTTGACTTGACCTCACGGGGTCAGGCAATCTGAAGCCTCTGCCCATGCCAACCGTGGGTCTGCTCTGATGCCCTGCAGTCGGTGCTGGCCTGGTGTTCTGCGAAGTCCCCAAACCTTTGTAATGAGGTGAACTTGTAGTAGACTCAATAGTTCAATAGGTCAGAGTTAAAAGGTCATGATGAAACTGCAATTACTCTGCGGAGGTCTCGCGTTAGGTGCAGGTCGATGGCTTCCTCTGGCGGCAGTTTGAGGTTGTCCTTGTGATCTCGTGTGATTTTTCTGACCCGCGGATACAATCTTTATGTGACCCGGTATTTCATTGGCTGAGACTTTGATCCTTTGACCAGGTCCTACACAGCAAGATAATTGGAAATGAACTGTGTTATTTATTTTAATAATTTTTCTTTAATATCATTTCTTTAAATAAAGCTTAAAGCTATCTAATGAAATTATTTGGATTATCGAATTGAAATGAAAAAACATTGTAGATAAATTTCTATTATTAGACGAATGTTTACATTTTAATCTCATTGATTAATGAGATAATGATAATGATAATGATAATGATGATGATAATGATAATGATAATGATAATGATGATGATAATGATAATGATGATGATGATGAGATGATGATGATGATGATGATGATGATGATGATGATGATGATGATGATGAGATGATGATGATATGATGATGATGATGATGATGATGATGATGATGATGATGATGATGATGATGCTGATGATGATGATGATGATAATAATAACAATAATAATAATGATAATAATAATAATAATAATGATAATGATAATGATAATGATAATGATAATGATAATGATAATGATAATGATGATGATGATGATAATAATAATAATATAATAATAATAATAATAATAATGATAATGATAATAATAATAATATAATAATAATGATAATAATAATGATAATGATAATGATAATGATAATGATAATAATAATAATAATGATAATGATAATGATAATGATGATGATGATAATAATAATAATAATAATAATAATAATAATGATAATAATAATTAGTATCAGTAAAATAATTTAATTTGAACAATAACAAGGATTTATGTATAATATATATATTGTTTAAAATTTATTTATGTTGATATTTTGCGTTAATACGTTTATTAATTATATAATCGTTACTAGTGTTTCTTGGGAGGCCAGGGCCTATGGATACGACCAGCCCAGACTTCATCTGCATGACGTCACCGTGTCCGTCTGTGAACTTTATGACCTTTGATCCTCCACCCCCAAATCCTACTTTCTTCACTTTGAAATTTAGCCTAGTGGTAACAGTTATGATGATCATGGTATATCTGAGTATATGCAACGGACTATAATCAAATAAATAAATAAATAAATAAACAGTTATGATAACGACGAAGGCAATGGCGATGATAACAATGGTGAAAATGGTGACCACGATATTGAATGACGACTACGACCATGATAATAGCGAGTATGATGATGACGATGCGTATGGTGACGATGACGATGATTACCAACGAAAACAACATTAAAGATACTGACGAGTCAGTGAATTGAAGCGGGAGATCTCTATTGGTCACACTCTTGTACCTCTTCCACAGAACAGTCAGGAATTCAGTTTTGAAAGGAGATTCAAGGACACTGTCATACTCGTCTGCTGAGACAACGAAAATATCGTCCTGTTTTGTGCTGAGAGTAAATAACAACAAAGTTATTTCTTTTTTTGTTGTTAAAAGTTGTTTAAGTTGGAAGGAAGAGTTTATAAAACATTTATAAAAACAATATTAATTTAATCGTTTTAATATAAATATAATTCTAAGGAAAATTAGAAATATGCAAATTAATAACTTTAGAAATATATAGATTATAAGACTATTGACCACTTCTTCAAAGTAAATCTACTAACTTAAAAACATTTTATCGGAAAGCACAACAAAAAAGGAACAAAACAAATAAAAAATGAATCAAATGCGACGTTGAAAATAATTTTAAAATAATTTTAAAATAAAAATAATATAAAAAAAACATGGCGATGAATTATGAGTTACAACCTCAACGACACTCTGCATATCTGATCGACCGGAATACAGCGCTTGATGCATTTGGCCATTTTGCCCTTGTTTGGACCATCCTTTATCTGCAGAGAAATATGAAACATCAATGTGATGATGATGATGATGATAACGATTGTGATGATCATGATAACGATTGTGATAATAATGTCAATGATGATGTTGATGGTGTCAAGAACATGATCATTAATACCTTTTCCATCCCGATAAGGTAGAAGTTGTTCGTGGTAACTACGAGATCTCTTAGGACTGTCTGTTGTTAATGAGAATTAATTATTGCATAAATTGCGCAGACCTAATTAAATTATCCTATCAAATATTTTTTAAATTATATGCTCATATTAAACATTAATCTAATATTAAACAATAATTAATCATTATCAAGCAGAGGTCAATCTAATTATCCTTAACTCGTGTAAGTATCTGTCCACTGTTATTACTTCAAGCAATCACAAATGTAAATTCCGACTGGGATCTTTGACCCAATCGAATGCACTCGACCCCTCACCTTTCCCCTCCGGTCGTACTTCTTAACGGTGTCAGCAAATTCTACCCTCTCTCTCCTGTTAAGGAGGGCTCGGATGGAAACGGCATGGTCTCTTTCCAATCCGATGTAATCGCCAACAAAGTTCCTGTTTATGCTGAACCTACGACGCTCTTTCTTGTTGTACAGCAAGTCGCAGGCTGGTCGTTGTGGTTGTTGTTTTTATTATTTTTTAGCAACGAGAAATTAAAAAAAAAATTTTTTTTTAGAGATATGAGATGATATGACATACGATGGTAATGAAACTTTTGTTAATTTGTTATTAGTCAATTAATAGCATTCATTCAGTTCACGGTCAAAATTACCACCATCATCATTTTCATCATTACCAGTATCATCATCGTCATCGTCATCATCATCATCATCGTCGTCGTCGTCGTCGTTATCATACATCATCTGACCTTGCTGTCTGAGACGAATGTGGTGTTTCTGTGCATTCCACTTTCTGAATGCCTTCTGGATTACTCTGGCGTACGAATCGAATTTTCTTTCTCTCATCTCCTCCATGAGGAATAACTGTCGTCGGGGATATGTTTTTTATTCTAGGTTATCGAAGTAGCATTTGGTCAATTGGTCAATTAGTTTTTTTTTATATTCAGTTATTAAATGTGGAACATTTGTAAGTGTAATTAATGCCGAGTTTGAAAAATATATAATAAACTTCGACCAGTTCAAATGATTAATTAATTAACAAAATCTATTTTTTAAGCCTAAACAGGAAAAACATTAATTTATTATTATTATTATTTATTTTTTAGCAAATTTATGTTATGCGTTGACTGTTTTGTATGAATTTTTTCTAAATAAACAATTGACTATGCAAATTTATTGGATATCAACTAGTAATGATATCATGAAATACCCAAAACAACTTGCAAAGGTAATGTAAATAATTAACTGACCGATTCAGGATTTTTGATGAAGATCTTCGTTCTTCCCATTTGATATTGATCCTGGTCCATTTTCACGTGTCTGAAGAGGCGGATAATGCCTTGCTTGACGTCCCCATGCCACTGCGGGTAGGTTTCGGGGGTAAGGATGGCATACCTCCTAAGGAATTTGTCGAAGACCCTGCGATAGGCGAACCCTGCCCTGCGAACCCTGATGTTTTCCTTGAGTCCCAAGTACTTCACTTGATGTTCAACTCTGGCAAGACGATTAGACAAACTTAGTTACATGACTAACTGCATGTTAAACATCCAATTAATAAAATGTTAATTGGACGAATGAATTTGCATTAATAAATTAATAAAATAATTGTTAATTAATTGTTGGTTAATTCAAATGCTAACATAACATAATCAAGGCCAATATATATCCTCCGATGTATTATCAACCAATAAAACTAAAGGACACCTCTGTTCGTCCCAGTCCTTCGGTCTTTTAGTCTCGTTTGGTTTGATGCACCTGATGTAGTGAGGTGTGCATTTCGTCAGGGCTTCGACGAGTTTGTTTGCCTGCGACTGGATAGTTAAAAATCATGTATGAATTTTACGGTCAAATTATTTTTACGTTCTGTATTTATTCTGCCTGAAATCGATGACACCCTCGTCATCATCACTTAATATCTTCCTAACTTCTTTCTAACCCTGATCTTTGTACCGGCAGTTGTTGGTCTTGTTTTTGTCATCCCTTCGACGGATTCAGGAAAAAGGCTCTTTATGAATGGACTTAAAAACAACAATATTTACAGTAAATATAGTGAACATTCAAATTAACCTAAAATTAGTATTTAAATTAACTTAAAAATAATACTCAAATTTAACTTAAAGACAGCAACACTCAAAATAATTAATAAGCATGAAATTGTGCAGCAGTAATAAGGCTGTTCAGAATGAAAAATCGGTTCAATCCATCTATCAATTATTTATTTTAACATTTATTTAGTTATTTCATAACCAAAATTTTTTTAATTTTAGTTTTGTTGAAATTAATGTCGTTGTCAATATTGACTAACTTGGTGCTCGATTGCATGAGAATTATTAGGTCAGAGAAGAGAACATCCCTGTTTTTCTCGCAGAACCCATCTACGTCATAAATGACCTAATTATCAAAACGCAAAACAATTTAGTTAGCACAGCATTTAATAAATAAAAATTGATTCGATTTATTTTAACTAAATTCAGATAAAAAAAGTTTAAAAATAATTGTTTGGAATAATTTCATAAATTCATTCCAACCGAACGTACCTTTCCCGCGTAATGTTC
>JAJTWR010000266.1:3520000-3532500 GCA_021613335.1 Whitmania pigra | reverse complement strand
TATGAAAATCTACAAGCAAATAAGTATGATACCAGTAAAAGTTATCTTATTACCCAGCTAATTAACGTTTAAAGAACTTTTTGGTCAAGAACTTTAGTCGAAATATCAAAATATCAAAAAGAGGGCTCGTAACGACATTGAAGTTTCGTTCGTAGGAGATGAGAAATGTTTAAAATTCCTCAAAAACACCAACACTGTTTATCGCTTAACTCTGCGTAATTCCCCTTTTCCCTGAAGTTTATGTTTCCAAGATGAAGAACGGCAGCCGTGAGACAAAGAACGTTGTCTTGCTGGTTCTTTAACAGCCCCATGACGTCCATTGCTCTCTGCAGAATCGATTAATTTTCCACACGTGATTATATTTTACCACATTTTGCATTGTTATTTATACAGTCACATTTATACAGATTTATGGATTTGAATCACGTGTTTTGAAGGAAATAATTTTTTTCAAGTTATTGTTTTGAATCTTTTGAGTCTTATATGGTTAACCATGATTGTGCAAGAATTTAGTGATAGTTAATCGCTCTCCATCAGATAATCAGTAGAAATATTTTAAAACATGTTTTTGCGGTCGACAGATGTCAGGTCATCTTACCATAGTGTCCTTGAACTCTTTGACATCGTCAGTGCCAGTCACGTTGTACCCCCCACTGCAACTCAGGTAAGTGAAGTACTCCATACCTGTGAGTCCGTAGGAATCTATTGGAATCAAATAACAAAGGCAAATCAGATATAATTCTTAGTAATTACAAAATGAAGTTCTTTATGAAGTTCTGAGATAATGAAGTGAATTTCGAATTGAAGCAAAATGAAAATCTGGTCAAAATTATGACTCTTGAAGGTTCGACAATAAGTTTTTAAATGCCTTCAAACTGCTTGGCAAAAATACCACGACAAAACACCGATGTCCAGCGAATGTTTGTGAATCATTAATATGCCATTGTTCCAAACTTAATTGGAATCACTCCTACAACCTTAGTTAACATTGGTGAACTTGATATAAATTGTCTCACAATTTTTCATTTTACGATTATCCATTTAGATGCTGAACTAGCGGGAAAAATGGTTGCTAAAAGCCGTTTGAAATTTATGAGGTTCCAACCTCTCAAAAGAGAAAGGCATTAAAAGAAGCAGTCACTGTTACAGTTGAATTGCTCATTAGAGGAAAGTTAAAAGCAGCATTAAAAGACATGAAATCAAATTTCTAAACTCCCACCTTTCATTTCTTTCGTGGCTCCTTTGATGATCTGATAGAAGATGTGGAAACTTCGCTCGTCTGCGTGCCTCATCACAACACGTGACTGAAAAAACAATGTCGGATGTGATGACGTCTGTGATGAGATGACTTAGTGCCATCAGTCATCGTCGTCAATGATTAGGATAAACTGATGTGATGTTATGTTCAATTAACTAAGACAATTATGATGTATTACGAGGGGCATTATATCGTGCTTGTACTTAATGAAATATGTTATTAATTGATGTTAACTGCTTCTATGTAATTATGGTAATCATCATAAATTGTGAAATTATTATTCAAATTAATGACATTAATTCCCATACAAGCCACCGGAAGATAATGAGAGCCAAATGATGAAGATGAAAATGATGATGACGATGCTAGTTGGTGGATGGAAGTCACGAAAAGTAAATGAACGATGGTTTTGAAAAAGAGGAACAAAAATATTTTTTTAAACTAGAATTAATTGCTCGATTAGTAATGGTGATCATCATCTTAACGGTGGCTATGACGACACGAAGACGACGACGATGATGATTGTAGTGGTGATGATAACGAAGGTGACCACTTAAGTGATGGTTCTGATGTTCTGCGAAAAGATTTATTTCGACACCTCACATTTATTCCATAAAATAAACAGAAACAAAACTTAAAATAATTATTAATTTACACAATTAATTCTTTTCATTTTAACAACTGATGGAATAACAACAAGCCGCCCGTTGTAAATTACTGGAGCGGAGATGATATCTTGTGCAGCTTAGGGAAATGAAAGGATGGATTGAGGCTGGTGTTTACCTTTTCCAGGAGGAAGTTGGATATTTTTCCACCCACTGGTTCTCCGCCTCGACTGAATTGTATTTCAACGTACTTGCCCTGGAAACGAAATTTTTACCTCGGTTTTAACGATGTGTGCAAATGGAAAGATGGACATTTGTGTGCGAATGTGCACAGAGTGGATGAGTGAGCATCACACACTCATCGAATGTGCATTAATGATCCCGAATTTTTCCTCGCCTCATTAAAGCTTAACGCGAGCCTAGGCAGGCTGTTTTTCTATTTCCATTCCGTCTCTTCATTTGCGCTATTTGTCTTTTTTTTTTATAATAATCCCAGTCATTCCAGGTGCCCCTGGAATTCTTTGGAAAGAAATATTTTACGGATTCATCAGCGTCGAGCCTGGATTATTCCTCTCACATTACGGAATCCATATTGAGCGGGCAATATTGAGTGACTGAAGAACATCCAACGAGAGCGCAATAAAACGAGAATATAATGCACATAATGTTAATTTATTATTAATTTGTTATTAGTTTCTTATTAATGACCAACAATTTATAAAAATTAACTCTAGTGGTTATTCATTCTAAATCACAATAATCTAACTTTGATAACCTATGATATATTTCATCTTCAAACAATACAAAAACTAATTATAAAATTATGCCAAATTACATTTATGCAATTAATATAATTAATTATATTTAATAATAATAATAATTAATTAATAGTCTTGTTACTCACAAATCTGCTGGAATTATTGTTACGGAGGGTCTTTGCATTTCCAAATGCTTCCAGAAGGGGATTGGACTCAAGTATGATGTCCTTGACTCGCTGTTAATGAGCAATTTATTTCAGTCAGAGAAAATAATTTTCTTCTGAAGCATTGGTCTTCAGATTTTATTTGTTTATTTGTTGACTTTTTTGCTTTGTATGAATAAATTTTTAAAATGAGGAACTGAACGGAAAAATTGTCTACAAATTTATTTTATGAAATCAAGAAATAAATATTTAAGTCTTAAATTCCTCGTGATTCAATCCAAAATAAATATTAAAAATAAGTAGCATTTTAAATCCTATTAAAACTCGTGAAAGAATGAATCAAGAAAGCTCGAAATAAACCACATTTCTTATTTTCCCGGCATCAATGATGCCCATTAAGCAGGTGATTAAATTCGTAAATTCTCATAATTAATCGTCATTAATCACATCGATTAAGAACATGAATCTGTTTTACTATTGCAATTTCTCATATCTTTGCGGGAATCGTTTGAGCTTTATTATTATTTTTAAGAACTAACTGTTTCATAACCAAGCTACTAAATACTACACTATGAATCGCAATTACAATTTTTTATTAATAATTTCTATAATATTTGTTCAATAGTACTTAATTTTATTTTCCCTAGTTATTTTCAATAATTAATAACAATTCGAATCAAATCTGTTGATATATTAAGGTCTCAACCAATAGAAACAGGCAACGGAATTTCCGTAAGAAATTGGTTATGAATATTCATTGAGTTATTTTTACCTTCACAGTGTTCCCTCCTCCTGATATTTTGGTGATGTAACTCATAATGTATTTTGCAGCCACTGTCTTCCCTGCTCCTGATTCGCCGCTGTGTCATTGGAATATTTAATAATTTGAATAAATAAATAAATTTTATTTTAATTTTAATCGGTTATAGTAATGACAGCAATTTGTAGAAAAGAGTAAATACTAGTAATACTTAATTACTTTAAGATTAATAAATATTTTTATTAATAGATAATTATTATTTAATTAATAATAATAAGTAATAATAATAAGGGTAACGGATTGCAATATTTACTCATATGCGGTAGGAAACAAGATCGAAAATAGTTGTAAACCTTCCCAATTATCGCCCATCACTTAATTCATCGATTTATCGTTTTCACAATAAATAATAATCACAACCAACAAACAAACATTTTACATCGACCAATTAATATTCATACAAACTAATAAATAATTCAGGACAGCAATCAATATTCAGTAACCTGATGATAACGCAGTGACTTTCCATATCAATGAGCATGTTCCTGTACATGTCGTCTGTGAGAGCGTAAACATGAGGTGGGTTCTCGTAGGAGGCCTAAGTTGTTATTATTATTATTATTATTATTATTTATTATTATTATATTATTATTATTATTATTATTATTATTTTATTATTATTATTATTATTATTAGTATTATTATTATTATTATTATTATTATTATTATTATTATTATTATTACTATTATTATTATTATTATTTATTATTATTATTAATTATTATTATTATTATTATTATTATTATTTATTATTATTATTATTCTTATTATTATTATTATTATTATTTTATTGTTATTATTATTATCATCGATAAAATTGCCGTGAAAGTGGCTTTCATCATCATCATCGTCATCGTCATCGTCATCGTCATCGTCATCGTCATCGTCATCGTCATCGTCATCGTCATCGTCATCGTCATCGTCATCGTCATCGTCATCGTCATCGTCATCGTCATCGTCATCGTCATCGTCATCGTCATCGTCATCGTCATCGTCATCGTCATCGTTCATCGTCATCGTCATCGTCATCGTCATCGTCATCGTCATCGTCATCGTATCGTCATCGTCATCATCATCATATCATCATCATCATCATATCATCATCATCATCATCTCATCATCATCATCATCATCATCATCATCATCATCTCATCACATCATCATCCTCATCATCATCATCATCATCATCATCATCATTATTGGTAAAAATTATCTGTCAGTGTTAATATCTAGAAGGTTTTAAATATTCTGTTTTTACAAAAGGTTAACAATATCTATTGATAAGTAGATAATCTATATTTAGATCCAGTTATAAATAGACGGGTAAGGTAACTAACAGCTCCTTGATATTTTGCAACTTCCTTGTCTGAATAGATATTCAACTCCATAAAGGGGTTGACTGATATGAGAACAGGCCCTATGTAGGTCTGCGAGACGAATTGAATATTTATTAATTAATATAATTATAACTAATAATATTACAATGTAATGCAAATGATTAGCATAGTACAAGCTTCAGAAGCCATGAAATTAATTAAGCATAGGCTGGTTAAATGTCGGTATGCAAATTAAGCAATTCTAGGTCTTCATGCATATTCATAAAGTTCATTTAGATATACGTGATTAATTGAATCCAGGTACAGTGACAAGAGCAAGAGCTTGTATATGAATATTTAATTCATGAATTATATGAATAGTTAAATACTGACGTATATGTGGTCAGCCATGAACCTCTTCTTGAGGTTGTCAACGATGGAGGACTCGTTGATCTTCTGCAGAAGTACCATGTCTTCCACACCTGTCTGCTTGACATTGTGACTCTGCCAGTGGTAGGCCTGGTGACATGGTGGCAATAATTTAATAATAATGATAATAATAGTAATTAACCAAAACATTTCAAATACTATTAATATTAATTGTTAAATATTTTATGTGTGTACATATTATTATTATTTTTTTATATCATTTACATTACATCTTTCTTATTTTTGATTTAATATTTATCCTTGTTGTAGTTATAAAACATAGATTTATTTCTATAGAATAAAAAAAAATCCAATTTGAAATAACCTTCTTAAAACCACAAAGATTAAACAGACCACTCACCATGTTATTTGACGACTTTGTACTTCTCTTGTTTCACGGAATTTCAAGGGTTTGTTCCTCGATGAGGTCAGACCGGAAGTTGGGAGGAGCCTGGATGAAGGAGGATGGGATTTAATTGGTCTGCTATTTGTGGGCAATCATGCAAGGTCGATGTTATTGATGGTTTGATGGATGGAGGTTGTTTAGGACAATCGTTGGAGACAGTGTGTAATTTCCACTGCAGGTGAAGCTTATGTTAATAGCAATCATTAAAGTTAATCGCTTTAGTGTTAAGTTATTTTTATTAATAACAGTGCTATTTTACTTATTTATTCATATTTGAGAGAATCGCTATATGAATCAATCTTAATTTTCGCTACAATGTTGGGAGTAATATTTTACCAAAATATCATGAATTCAAGAATAATCAGTTCTAAATCACTCAATTTATTTTAAGCGATGGTTACAAGCCTTGATGAAATGTTCTTGCAATAGTGCTATAATTAGCATCTGTTCATTATTCAGAGTTAAGCGGTTGCTTGACCTGGTACTTGCATTTTTGAAATTATTCCCTTTAATTGGAACTTTTTGCTTGCTTCCACAACTCAATACATTAATATTTTCAAATTGAAACGACAATTAAAACAAAAACAGCAAAAAAAACCATCTGAATCATTGATATTGATGATGATTGAATACCTTAAAGTGCTTATTGATCACTACAGGTGACAACAGGTGTCAACAGATGACAACGTGATTAAGCAATCTAGGTGATAAGAGAACTGTAAATTACTCGCTAACAACATCACCAGTGGTAACAATGATGACATTAAAAATCGGTTATAATAATAATATTAATAACAATGATATATTTTTAATAATAATATCATTAATAATTTCAGAAGGTCATAAACACGATTTACAAACTTAATCAAATGCCGATGAATATTTAATTATAAAATAACAAGATAATTATTAATGAAATAATAAACTATCTAATTATTAATCTTACTAACTACTTAATATAATAATTAGTAAATTATGTTGATTAAATATTAAATGATAACAAACTATTGTCTCGTGAATTGATTAAAAACTTGAGTAAATCACAAAAAATGGAGTCAAATAACACAAAACTATTTGTCTTTGCAAGAAACATTATTATTATGTCGACGATAATGACGATGATGGTGGTGATGGTGGTGGTGATGATGATGACAATGACGGTGATGAGGAAGAGAAGGATAAGAGGAGAAAGAGTGGGATGAAAAAGAAGAAACAGAGGACGACAACGATGATGATAATGATGATATAAGTGCGTGGCAACTGGATGGCTTGCTCAATCACGGTTCAATGCATCGAGGGCGACGTAAATTAAATTTCTTTGAATTGTTCAGAAGAAAAAAAAAGACTTTTAAGATCAGCTATTAATTGAAATGTTTGTGTTAATTAAAATGTTTGTATTCATTGAAATGTTATGATGCTTGCTCACTAGCAAAGTTTTTAACAACTTCAGAAACTGCTACATTAATTAATGATAAAGCCTGAAAAACTTTAGAGATAAATAATTACCTAAAATATTGACATTGTTTGTATTAACATTGTTGAAATAAATTATCCAGACTGTGACAATGTAGTGCAATGTGTAATAAAATAAATCAATGATTTTGATAATTCATGGTAATGCCTTTGGTAGTGATAGAGGAGGAAAACATTGTCCAAGTACATTCATAATAATTATAATAATCATTTGCGTAATAATTGAACATAGTTATTAGAACTATTATTTATTAATAAAAATTACGATTCAAACGTCTAAACACTGCACATCTCTCAAACCAACCTTTCATCCAAGAAACAATTTCAAAACCAACCTCAATCAACGTTTTGACAAACCAAAGAATGAAGAATGGTACCAAGTTGAAAATTTTAATTGGTTGAACAATTTACTATTTGAATTGATAACTAATTACTCATTCAAATGCCATTTCAATGTGTATCTAGAAAGACAACTCCCAACTCAAGTGTGGCAACCCAAATAGAGCACATTCAACAGTCGTCATTGTCATCGTAAAGCAGGGGATGGGTTGTCCTTTACGTTATTTCTAATTTTAATCTCACGAATAGTTATTGTGGTTATTGTTGTTATTATTGTTCGTTTTATCGCACGAAAGGCATGTCTTCATTGCTAGTAACATTCATTAGCTATTATTATTGCTCTGTCTACTTGAGCCTCGGGCTGTGAGATCAATGCATACGCAAATAGGTACTTGTTAAGCTTATTACAATTGTTAATGCTACTACTTAAAATAATAATAATAATAATAAGATTATTAAAATAATAATAATAATAAGATTAACATTATTATTATTATAAGATTATTATTATTATTATTATTATTATTATTATTATTATTATTATTATTATTATTATTATTATTTATTATTATTATTATTATTATTATTTATTATTATTATTATTATTATTATTATTATTATTATTATTATTATATTATTATTATTATTATTATATTATTATTATTATTATTATTATTCAAGTTAACCTAGTGATTAAGTAGCCAATAGTCTGGAGTGCTTTCGATGACTCATTTGTCTCATTTGTAACTTAAATTAAAATTATAAACAAATTATAATTTATTTTGTTATTAGAAGGTCATCATAATATTTAATGGAATATTAATTTATGTTAATTATTTGTCTCCGATGACGTCAGCCAAAGCAGCCACTTGATCTTTGTCACAAATTGTTTGCAAGGATTTTATCGAAAAGATGCAATAACACTAATTATTATAAATATAATATTATTGACGTTGAGGTTTTGTTCTTATAAATTATTCATGTAATATTTATATTCAATTAAAAACGTAATATATTAAAATAATTACGAACAAATTATTGTCATAGAAGATGCAAATTTAAACACCTCCAAGGTTGATAATAATCACAAGGCTAGTAATGACGTAACGGTCATTGTCTCTGTTGCACCGGCGGTGAGCATCTTGACAAGTGCATGGCAGGTGCAAGTTTCCATGGCAACGAGATTCAACGAGCTCTTCCAGGGATCTCTTTAGAAATGGGGATGGTTTTTCGCTTGCATTTTTCTCTTCTTAAATATTCATGAAGCAAAAACGATGACGTCAGGAAATATAGACATATATCATGGTGTTTCTAGATCTCGGCCATTAATAAATCCTTACCTATCTTACTGCTTGCTTCACCACGTGATTGGTGTTTGAAGATATGTGGTTCAATCAATTCAATCAGTTGTTAAACGACTGATGATTGGTTGATTGATTGATCTGAAACATTGTTGGTAATTCTGTAACCCTCCGAACCGTAAAACAATCACTTGGGTTGGTTGTCATGATGAATCAATCAATTTTTCTTATTGAACCACAGCAGAGCAAACACTTCAAGCATTTTTATGAAAGAGCAGTTCGGAGCGAGTTATGAATGCCTGAACATCTGAAAAACATTTGAAAAACGTATGAAAATAATCTGTAAAAATGTTTTCTTTAGGAAAGTGCTCACGTGCCCGGCAATTTTTTGGGCTTTAAAATATTATAATATTATAATCCGTTAAGCAAAGTCTACAATTTATGCCTGTTTATAACGATAGCCTACTTAATAATATTACCGCCATATATAGTCATCTGCAATGATGAGGACTTAAAAAAAATATACTTCAGCTGCTGGTTTAGCTCAGAAACAATAGAAATATTTTTATTCTTACAAATCACATTTGGGCATTAATTCAAACATTTGTTAGAATGGCAACATTTGTGATTTGCTTGGCAAGTTGATTGTTAAAGCCTTTTTTATTAAAATAAAGATTGCTTGGAGTCTGAAGGTCTGAAATTTCTGTCTGCAAATAAGTGAAGGATTGTTCTGAGGAGATGAGGTAGAATTACTGTTAATTTAGTTTTTATTTTAATTTTATTTAAATAATTTTATTTTATTATTTACTATTAATCCGGACCAAGACATTGAGTTGTAAATAATTTCTCACTTCGTGATATATTACTATGTGTAATGAAATAAATATGATTGTTAATTATATTACGTTTGAATAATAATTATGATCCTTAAAATATGCATAAATATAATATAATATAAATCGCCTTATTATAAAACTAACCTAGAATCGGTATTTCAAGTTGAAATATTTAATGCCACAGAATTCAGAGATATCATGACAAGCGATTTTTAGCGATTCAAAAGTTGTTTTGTATGTTCAATAATTATAATGTCACTATAGATAATTATAATATTATTTACAATTAATAATATAAACATAATATTATTTATATTTAATAATATAATAATAATTTATTTATAATTAATAATATAGTCATAGTAATATTTATAATTAAAATAAGTAATACAATCGTGCCCTTTTACATGCTTTGAAACCGATGACATGTGACATGAAAAGATTTAGCATTGCATTTTCACAGGCAGTTTCCCATTCATACAGGTTTTAAAATTTCTAGAATATTTTTCTCCTGAAAATTTGAAAATTATTTATTTATTTTTGTTCTAAATGAAATTTTCATTCTTTTGAAGTCGAGATTTTTATGGATGACAATGTCTGAAAATTCTGCTAAAATTTTTTTATTGTGAAAAAAAGCATTTAAACATTGAATTCTAAAATGTTTCAAACATCTGTACAAAAACAAACGATTAAAGTGTAATATAATAAAACATAATTTGCGAGACAAATTATGGAAGACATAGACGATGTATGGTGAAGGTTTCTGTGTCTCCGTCTGAACGGCACGCGGGGACCACCTCGCTTTCAATTGCAGGAGTTTGGCCCTTCATTCAGCTCTTAAAACATCGTCTCCTTTCGAGCACTCTTACAGTCGCTGCCACACTTACTGCACGAGCTGGGTGTACTGGCTACACGAGCGATTGAAGTCGAGGTTATTTTGAAGTTGACGACTCATGATGTAATGTTTTTGTGTTTTTTTTCACGATCGCAACTGAATCGGAAATTCGACAGGAATAAGACCACAAAACATATGGACAGCTGCAACTTCACCAGCCGCATCAACCGTCAGAAGCGATTGTCGCTAGAAAGTGGACGACTCTTGTTCTGAGGTGACATCCGTAAATAAATTGGATTTTCTTGATGGATGGCGCTGCCATAGAAACGGATTCTGGTTAGTTGAATAAAACATTTTTAATTGTTTAAGTAACTTATCTATTTATTTATTTATTTACCTATTTATTATTTATATATTTATTTTGTCGGTCATTTAGAGATCCACTGAAAGTTCACTCAACTTAATAAAGGGCTGTAATATTTCGATGAAATTAATTTTAATGAAAATAACTTTTCTAATTTGGATCTGATTGGATATTGAGATATATAATATAATTTATTTCGATAATATAATTTATCTCAATGATTTCTCAAGAATCTGTACTGATTAATACGAAGGATGCTGGTGGTGAGGATTTGGGGAAATTAGGTGATGGTGGTGGTGATGATGCCAAAAGTGCTGGGGTTCGAGACGGTGATGATTGAGATGATTGTGATAACGACGATGATGATGACGACAACGACGGTGACGACGACGACGATGATGATGATGATGATGATGATGATGATGATGATATTGATGACATCATGCTGGCGGGTGTTAAGAAAATGCTTGTTCTGGAAGCCTCTGAGACGCAAATGGCAATTAACCATGTGCTTCAACGTGAGCGCTGTTGCCATGGAGATGAACCGACGTAGAGAGAATTATGTAATTATCGTCATTAATCTTATGATCCTAAAATTTAGAATTAATTATTATTGTTAATTATTAATCAATTATAATTATTTCTAATCATGGTTATTTATAATTATAAATTACATTATTTACAAATCGTATAATGTTTTATATAATTGGCCAGCTCAAATACGTTCCCCTCATTCATACTTTCACAATTTCACAATTTCACAATCAATCAATCAATCAATCAATCAATCAATCAATCAATCAATCAATCAATCAATCAATCAATCAAGCAAGCAAGCAAGCAATAAAACAATCGTCCATTCGTTCTCCTCAGCCAATTTCTCGCTCTGCTTAGCTCGTCAAGTATGACTCTTATCAGGGGGCGTTATTTTCGACGGCGGCCTTTTGACTTGGCCTGGATTCACTTCGTCGGCATCCAATAAGAGGTCGAGGTTTTTGATTTTCAAAATCTTTTCACTCCTTCAAACGCGAGTATTAGTAGTTTAATTGAGGCTGTTGTTGTTGTTGTTGCTGTTGTATTCGTTCGCCTCTTCTTCGGCGATAGTTGTTCTTGTTGACACCACGAAGAGAGTCCTGCTGCAATCTCGTACCTGCTTATTTTCCAACTACAACACGCGATTACTCGTTATAATTATTATAGTTGTGTAGGCACTCGTTGTTGTTGTTGTTGTTGTTGTTGTTGTTGTACCACTACAAATAACCACTTTAATAGGCCTCTTCAATATTTTATCTCCGATGTCGTTGTCCTTGAAATGTTGGCATCAATCAGTGTCTGGAGGAGAATTCTAATCAATGAAAAGTCCACTTGGTTTCCATTGAAAAAATTTGTAATTAATGAATGAATGAATTAATTATTATATTATATTATAATTGAATTGATTTAAAATAAGCGTTTTAAGTTTAATAAGCCATTAATTAATTAATTAATTTGTTAAAATTTGTTTAATAAGCTATTAATTTGTTTAATCTTAAAACGCTTATTTTAATTAAATTCAATTATAATATTGAAATCGGAAAAAGCTTCTCAGGCGTAAAG
>JAJTWR010000266.1:3497500-3517500 GCA_021613335.1 Whitmania pigra | reverse complement strand
ATCCAATTAGGTCATTGTTATAATAAGCTTACTCCATCAACTAAAAATCCATCTGCACCTTTTGTCATTCCAGCTTCTACTTTCGCTCCATCTTTCAGTCGCCAGTGTCACCGCCATCATCACCATCATCATTTGGTTTATTTCTAGCGCGATCATTATCATCATCGTTAATCAACAAGAAGTGATTCATCAGACCGTGAACTTTTACGACTCATTGTAGCTTCCATTTTTCTCAGTAAGAGCAACAAACTGCCTTTTCCATCACCATCAGTGTCATAATCGCTAGGAGCATCGTCATCGTCATCGTCATCATCATCGCTGCTAATACTATCATTGTTCCTATCACAATCATTATGATAATCATCATCACCGTTGTCATCATTATCACAATCAGCACCATTATCATCATCATCAAAATCAACATCATCATTATAATCGTGAACATGTGCATAAAAACGTTTCCTCCCGAAATAACTTCTCGTAACGAAGGTCCGGATGCGAGACAAATGGATTGTCTGGAAGAAAGGGGTAAGATGATAATGATGATGATGGTGATGATGATGACGATAACGATGATGAATAGATGATAAAAATTGTATTACCTTTACAACTTTTTTTCAACGCCTCGAACATTTCAAAGATTTCTGAGGATTTTTTAATTCGAAGTTAAATGCAACACAAAATACTAAATTTGCAATGTTTATGAATATGATTAATATTTATTTAACATGATTCTGCGATTTAAATAATTTTAATTAACAAAAACAAAAAATACAAATTGAAATTACAATTAATAAGCGAGCGTTGAAAGTTATTTAATATAAAGAAGTTGCATTCCCTCTTGAGGTATATAATACATGTTACATAATAATAAACAAATATACTTGCATAGTATATAAATATATAAAATATATAATATTTTAATGTTTTGTGTCCATCCTGGGTTTTATAATTCCATTTCGTTATCACCAAATAGAGGACTATAGCTGCTCGAAACTGTGATACATACCTTTTGCTGGCGGCTCTGAATTTACAGCAAAAAAACTGCCAATACGTGCACCTTGACAGAGGGAAAAATGCTTATAAGGACTATTTTCAAGAACGGAATTTTGCATACCAGAATGTGATGCTTAATTATAGTGCTAAGTTAAGAACCTGTCAAACTATAATATAATAAAAGCAAAACTTGACTATAGGCATTTTTTTAAATTCAAAATACTGTAATTTTTTTTTTAATTTTTAAGGTGGGCGATAAAGTATATTTTGATTTGTGCTTATGCTAGATTTCAAACTTCCTGTTTAGTCGTGTTTAAGTGACTTTTGATCGATTTCCAATAGATTGTTAGCTATAGATTCTCAGTGTCAACAAAAAAGTGTTTGAAAGCTTAAGTGTTTCTGCTTAATTTGCTATAAGAATCTACCAGTAACAGGTCCATTGCTGAATGAGAGAGCTGTAATGTTTTGTATTGCTGTCATCTTGACTTAACGTTTAAAGAATTTGTTGCTTTGGATGTGAAATTGCATATGACAGTGATACAATGACACAATGATACAATGATACAATGATACAATGATACAATGATACAATGATACAATGATACAATGATACAATGATACAATGATACAATGATGCAATGATGCAACAATACGAAGGTCCTTGTGTCAATGAAGCTAAACCTGAAAAAAGTGCTGTCTAGCCTGACATTACATCAGCGATTATTTCCCAAAAAGAAGTCCGGAATAAAACATCTGAGCTTTTATTCTACGCCTATTCAACATCTTCTATAGAAAACATGTTTTGTTGTCACATAATTTCAGCAATAATAACAATAATAACAATAAAAATAATAATAATAATAATAATAATAATAATAATAATAATAATAATAATAATAAAAATAATGTAATTGCTTTTTCCCTATACACTTCCCAATGCACAACGTAATCAATGCATGGATTACGCCCACTAAATGTCACATGACTCACTGATTTAAATTGCTTAGGCGGAAAAAGTGAAATTTTTATACAAATCGTCAACAAATTATGAACAATAATTCTACTTAAATGTTTAGTATTATTTAAAGTAAATATTTTTTTAATAATTAAAAACAATTGATGATAAAAGTCGAAATAACTTCCTGGGAGAAATTTGCACCGATGACATTTGGACGTGTGTTTCGATTTGATTTGATTTGATTTTGTTTGAATCAAAACAATATCAACACTCATGAGATCAGTTCTCAGCCATTTCTCTCCTCAACAAAATTTCCAGAATTCCAGGATGCACTTAAGTAAATTATTATTCATAATTTTAAGCTCTTCCGGTGAAAAACGTGACTTCGTGACTTTTGTGTCATTTGTTTGAGTCGATGATTGTTGTTGTTGTCGTCATGATGGCACTATTAATAAAAACTATATTATTTCTATAATTTCATTCTTTTATGACCAAATTACAGCAGGCATTTGAGTTCAAAAGTTTTTCTTCCAGCACTAAAAACAACCATTCCCAACGTGTCGTGTTCGCAACCCAGCTTGCACAGCCAGGAAACGCCCTTGGGAAGCGGCGCTATATAAATGGTTGAGTGGACAAAGTGCCTTCGTGCTCCCTCGTGGTGTGGCCATGTTAAGACAGCAGATGCCATCAGATTCGATTACCGTTGGTTGCGGGAGCACTGCCTAATCATCCAACTATGTAATGTTAATCTATGACAATAACAACATGATGGTGACGATGATGATGATGATGATGATGACGATGACGATGACGATGACGATGATGATGACAACGATGTTGACGATGGTGGTGATGGTAGTGATGACAATGACGACATTTTAAATGTTCATTTCGACAATTATCTAGAAACTTTGTTAAATTAAGATATTTTAATATTTTATATTTAGTTCTAAAATCCTTAATTATTCCTGAAAAATGGGGACGGGGGACATGTGACGATGATGGAATTAGAGCGTAAAATCAAATTTCAAAATAATTAAAAATATAATTCCTTGTGAAATGTTTATGAGGTGCTAAATTATTTTACTTTTATAAATATAAATTACAATCCATTATTTAATTTTATGTATATATAAACTGTAATCAATATAATACAAATATTATTATTAGATATAAATATAAATATAAATTAACTATTATACATTATTATTCAATGCATTATAATTGTAAAAACTGTTATTCAAATAAAAAATCAATCATAATTAACGACCGAAATAGAATCCATACTGATAAAGTTATCGTAAATAACGGAGACATTTAATGGCGCCAGTAAATGTTGCTGTAGTCGATGTTGCGGTTGTTGTTGTTGCCATAATAACGAGATAGTTTCAGTGGAAGGCCTCCTAATTGATTGGGAAACGGAAACAGTCAGATAGGTATTGATGACGATTATTTGACAATTAAGTTGATGAATTAACATCTCTTGCACTGGAATTATTACACCTTCCTATTGCGTTATTATTATTGCTATATATTATTATTATTATTATATTATTATTATTATATTATTATTATTATTATTATTATTATTATATATTATTATTATTATTATTATTATTATTATTATTATTATTATTAATTATTATTATTATTATTATTATTATTATTAATGTTTGTCAGAAGAAACTAGATGAGCTTGCGGATGCATTGCAATCAACTCCCCATTAAACGTGTTTGGTCCTCTGAAGTCATCTGAACTCCCCAACTAACGAACTTTTCCACTCAACCAATCCTATCAGGACATCACTCACTCACTCACTCACTCGCATTTAGAAATGCAATTCTATTACTTAATAATATATTAACAATAATAATTTTCTTATAAAATAAACACTCTTTTTGTTGTTTTGAGAATAATCTATAATAATTTTTATCCTATTGATTTCTCTATGTTAAATGGTCTTAATAATTATTTCTCATTTATTTCCATACTTTAAAGAATTCATTTGTAAATTTAATAGCTGGATCTTTATCAACTTCACAATTTCACACCTCATTTTAAAGTTGCTTCTTTGAAAAATCTTCAAAATTCACATCCATCATATGTTCTCCTCAACGTCTGCTTAAAAAATCTTTTTTGGCGCGTCAGTTCACCGACCTCTTTAAAGCCCACGTGGGTTTTTTAATTCATCAATTTTTCCATCTTTTCTGACTCTGAAGCGCAGAAGTTTCGAAATCCACGCTTAAATATTTCAAACAAGGGGTGAATTTATAAACAACATGTGATGATAACACGTGATATTGCTGAATTACGGAATTAAATTATGGAGTTGTTTGATTAAAGCCTATTTATTTTTCTTTCTGATTACTGAATATCAATTTCAATGTAAAGAATTGCATTACTAATTAAGTGTCGGAATGTAATTTAATGTGAATTGAAATTGTAAAATGTTGTGGTTTTTAGAAATTAAATGAATTAGATTAATTACATTTGTCGATTACTGATGTAAACCTGTGGACAGTCGTTCATTCAGTAGGAATGTGAAAGAATTCAGACAATTCAACGATAAATTATGTAATAAATTTTTGTGGATATTTGTTCGTTCTGGGTTCATTCTGAGCAGGTGTACTTTATTATAAAGTCGATAATTTTATACTTCAATAATAAATCAACTTAAACATTCGATTAATATAATTTAAACACATCCATGGATCGATAAACCTATTCTTAGGTTGAGGGTAGAAAATTCCTGAAGGTCGTTGCAGACAAAAATAATGAGTGTAATTGGTCATGTATTAGAATTTTCAGACTGTTGATAAGCTGCTGAATATTTATATTAAATAATTAAATTATATAAATAATGATCTTAAATAATTAAATTAAATAATGATCTTAAATAATTAAATTAAACAATGATATTAATTAATTAAACTAATGTGAATATTTATAATAAATATTGTAATTATAAAAATATCGTCAGGAAGTAAATTTATTGTTCATTTTGTTTTTTAAGGATGGAAAACTGAAAAAAAAGATGCACTCTGCAATTTCCTGTTGAAAACGTAAAACATGCTTTTGAGTTATTTACCAAAACCAATTATGCTAATGAAATATACATTTACTATGGGCTCAAAGAGGAAATTATTTTGAGTTTTAATTTCAATAACAGCAGATATTTATATTTAAATTTTATATTTATTTAGTGATGTTTATTTATTGTAAAATATATTTTCCGACATTTTTCTTATGATATTTTTCTTCCAACACAAAATACTTTCATATCCGATCTTTTCCTGGCACCGAGTAATTGGTGCTTCTATGAAATCACTTCTGTTTGTCCTATCCACAACCCTCGAACGACTAACCTTCCTTGTTTCCATGCTCAGCTGATTTACGACTTTGTCAATGACTTTGTGACAAGCTATGGTGATACCGTCATGACTTCGTCACAAGCTGTGGTGATGTCATCATCCTTGTGACGTCATCAGTGTCACACCAACGGTTACTGCCCAGAGCTAATCTGTCACCGTGCAATTAACGCATTAGAGGGATGGATGGATTATCCAATGGAATTTATAATGATCCATCGTGTGATTGTGTGCTGTTGTGTGCGTGTGAGTGGATAATTTCATCAAAGAATAATCTTTCTGAGAAAATTTTAAAATTAAAGGCAGTTTAATACCTTTAAATCGATGCGAAGGATTACGCTGAACACATGAAAATTATTTTATTATTATTATTATTATTATTATTATTATTTATTATCTTTTATTATTTATTAGTTATTCATTATTATTGAGCGTTTCCGTGCCATTCCTACTGGAGCAAATACCACCATTTATCTCTGAGAAAAATAAATATTTTATGAAACAATTTCGAAATATTTTTTCAATTTAATTCGACTCATCCTCACTCGATCTCTGAATCCTCTGAATCCAGTCAGAAATGAGACATATGTCTACTTAATCGGACTCCATACATTCATTCTTGCCATCGGCGGCCATTCATTTGCCAGCATTCAGAGGGCATGTTGTTCCAGCACTCAATCCTCCGAGATTGGAGCTGCATGGAGTGCCATCTCATCTTTGTTTGCCTGGCGTGGATTCCGGAGATGCTAAGTCATGCAAAGGAATGGACTGCTCAAGACGAACCTTTAATCAGTTTATCTCCAGTCAGCAACATGACCCGGCCGATATCCGAGTCACCATCACTTTTCTCATCATCTTCCTTTTGGTCATCATCATCATCGTCGTCATCATCACCGTCATCGTCGTCGTCGTCATCATCGTCATCGTCATCACCATCAGCAGCAGCAGGCATCCCTTTGTCATCTTCTTCATCCCAGACATGTATAACTTGGTGTGAAGTCTTGAAAGATGTTCCATTTGAATCCGTCACGTCCAGTCACATTCCAACATCTGACGTCTGAACTTTGGCTTGGAAAATAAATATTAAGTTGTGACATTATTACTTAATATTACTCATTACATTTAAATTAATACATTTAAATTATTAATCATTACATTTAAATTATTCCATTTAAATTACTACACTTAAATTATTCCATTTAAATTATTACATTTAAATTATACCATTTAAATTATTACATTTAAATTATTCCATTTATATTACGCCATTTAAATTATTACATTTAAATTATTCCATTTATATTACGCCATTTAAATTATTACATTTCAATTATGCCATTTAAATTATTACATGACATCGTAGTTGCCTTTGAAACATTTCCTTTTTAAAATTCATGGAATTCTCCATCATAGGAATAATTTAGTTTTAGATTTATGAAATTAAATTCGCTTTAATTTTTTTTTTTCGTTTTGAAATATTTTAAATTAATCACCACAGGTAAAAGCGGGTGCATTTAAAGTATCAGTTATTTTTAGACCGTCAACAAATCTTTTTGATTGTAAGATCCGAGTGCTTTTTGAAGAACATTTCGATGCTTGAGATTTGAATCTCACAATTTCAGTACATTTTACATTCGTTTTTAAAACAATGTTTTAATAAATTGCGACATTTTTGCTGTTAAAAATAACAAGAACCTAATGAGATGACTTTGCCACTCAACTCTTGAAAAATTCAGAAATTTTTTAATTCTTCTTTTATATCTTTTAATCACAAAGATATGGGAGTGCAACAAAACGAAGCTTCTAATCATACCGATTCAAACAACAACAACAACATCGTGGAACTACCAGTTGCTATTCCCAAACAGCAACAACAGCATCAACTAATGAACACACAACCTCACAATGAGCAACCCGGTGACGTCATGACGCCCTTTGAACTTTCGTCTCTCGACGACGTAATGAATTCTTCATCGGAATTTCCCCAGCAAGGACCTCCCTTGCATCATTCACGTTTCATACCTGTCAGATATCAACAACAGCCTTTCTACTACTTTCTGACGACAACCTCTCGTCACCAACACAAGCAACAAGATGTGCAACCGCCGTTTTTCGAGCAAACAGGTGAATTGTTACTTCTAGCCGTCATCATTGGACTCTGGCTGAGCGCCATAGCGGTGTTCCTCCACCGATGGAAGTCCATTCGCATCGTCAGGGCTCCCGAAACGCGAATGGCCAGCTACAGGCCAAAGAACCTTGAGGCTATCAAGATTGTAGCGAAGCACAGAGATTCTGTTATTTACAAAAACCTCCCCGAAAACATGTCGAGAACGTTGGAGGCCAGACAGAAGCGTTTAAGCCGAATGAGTACCGTGCCGAACATCAAACTCGGCGAGCAGTTTCAGCAGCTCCTGCCGCAACCACATCCTCTCATATTCCCTCCACTCCTTCTCCAGCCGCAGGTGAGGGAACAACCGGTTTATTGCTTCGGTCGACCACAAAGTCTGCCTCAGTTGCAAGAGTTTCTGCAGCAGCAACTCCTACAACAACTACATCTTCTCCGCCAGACCCAGCACACCAATCTCCTTTCCCCTCAGCCAGAAGAAGAGGATGAACAGCAGGAAGCAGCTGTTGTTGTTCCTCTCGACAAATCCTCTGAAAATGTCCACATCCACCAGACTGAACCACTCGAACAAAAAGCATCCAACTGCGCCGAAGAACAAGGACTACAGCTTCAGACTCTCGAAAACATGAACGACCATCAACCTCAAATCAACAACAGCAACCGCACATCGCCACAACTACACACAGCGTCGAACAACGCATTTCGCGATTTGGAGACGATGAATTGCAGTGCGACTCGACATAAGTTATTGCGTGGCCAACGTTCCTTGGACGATGCTAATTACGCGTTCAGGCGTGAGGCGTGCTCAGACAGTTCGCAAGTCACACCTGAAAATGAAACTAGAACAGGACATTCTGAAGACGGGCGTAGCAATTTGCCTACCGAAAGAGAATTTTTATTGAAATCAGAAGCTCCGAAATTTCAGAGTAAACCGAAACCGATACTGAAATACAAAACTAGGCTCGTTCTTCAACCGTTACTTTCACCTTCTGAAAGACCATTGAATTCGATACTAAAATAACAGTTTGATTAGGAAATATTATAGTAAATAATCATCGAGTTATTAGACGAACCCCTTTGATCATCATCATCATCATCAATGTGGAAACTGAGGAGTAATTTGTAAAATCGGCTTTATATGAAGCGAGAATAGTTTCCAAATAATAAAAATTAATTAAATAACCACTAAATTATTTGTATCAAATATAATTGCGATGTTTCGTTGGTGAATGTGTAAAAATTCACCATCTCGACAATTCATTCGCGAAATGAATTTTTTGTGCTTCTCTGATGACAATGTTGTCTTTTATTTTTGGATCCTACCTGTGATCTTTATTTGCAAAACCCTAAATAAATCTTAAAATAAAATGTTATTAATTTCTATTTATTCAGAAACTTTAAGATTGAGAGATTTCGGAATTAACGGATGAATGAACCAACATCAGTTTCTGAGGATCGTAATTTCAATTTATCTGATTATAAATTATTTCGAAAATTTTTTTATTTAATTTTTGTGGGATTGTTTCATTCTTAATGAATTAATTATTTTTAACTTGGAAATTTATAATCGTCGATTGCCGTCCACAGAAGAATTTCTTTCCAATGATGCATTTTTAAAAAATCATTTAAATAATTTTAAAGATTTAAGCAGTTTAAATAATTTTAATAATTTAAACACCTCTGTTATTGTTTCATTTGCTTCAGTTACTTATATTACACGTAATACAAGGAAAAGGGAATAATTGCAGACCAGTCGTAATCAATACAGTTTTATATCATATAATAATTCATAATCAGCATCAATAATTTAATTATTGTGGTAATTTTAAATCAAATAAAATGCTTGTAACTATTTGCTTAAAAGGTTCCTTAATTCGTTTTATAAACACCATTTTTTGATTTTGAGATAAACAGGATTAAAAAGTCATTGTCATCTGAATTTCAACTTCGATTTCCAACAACGTCTTCTTTTTGATTTTTGATTTAAAAATAAAAACAAATCAGTTTCAGTATATTGCCTGAAATTCGGGGAACAATTTCAATTGGTCCTAAAAAGTATCAAGTATTCACTGACATTTCGTAGAGTTGCAAACAACCTCAAGTGTCCTGGTGAAATTAGAATAAATCAGAATGCATTAGAATAAATTAAAATAAATCATATACATTAGAATAAATTAGAATAGATTCCAAATCCAATATTCGAATTAATCAAGAGATTATACATACGAATACATGTATGCAAAATTAAAAGTTTAAAGGAATTTTGAATGAACACCAATCTACTTCTGAACTACGTAATATCACCAACAAATAATTAATAAATACGATCTTTCGATGACAAGCAATCAACAAATTTATCAACAAAACTCGTCTGCAGCATTTGAAAGCCATTTGAACGAACGGCGGGAAAAAATATTTCGATTTTAAATGGAAAACATCTTCGGAAAAATAAAATCATTCTCTCGTGATTATTTGTTGCTATTAACATTATTTTTAATATCGTTATTGTTATTATTAGTATTATTATTATTAACATTATCATTATTATTGTTATTATTGTTGTTGTTATTATCAGCATTGTTTTTGTTATTATTGTTATTGTTGTCAATGTTTTTATTATTTCAAACTTAATTCTTGACATATCTTCGCTAAAATGCAGTTTTAAATTTGAAAGTAGTAAAAATGCTTTCATCCTTTTTCTTTCAATCGCTCATCCGAAGATTTGTTCGTCAACCAGGTTGGTTCAGTTGCCATCGAGAGATACTAGGTACTTTTTCTCGAACAAATACGTGAACAGTTTGTATCTGCAGAGTTGATTATTAGAAAATTAGAAAATTGGTTAAAACTAATTTCAAAACCTCGCGAGCTCGGGAGGAAATAATTACTAAGACATATTTTAAATTATATGTAAGAATAGTTTGAACTTGATACTCCATAATTTAAATTCAATTGCCAAGTGCCCAACTGATTTTATTTCACTCAATTTCAAACCATTTCATTCAACTTCCTTTTATTTCAATTCAATTCAATACATTTCAACCCATCCAATAACATCGCAAATGCCCCTTCATAACCCAACCTCAGTAATCAGATTAAATTTCATGAAAACTTTCCATCGACCTTTCAACCTTCATTTGACCTTCTGAACTGACCTCATTGGCAGCAACAAGATCAAGAGCAGAGGAAATGCCAGCTGAAGGTACGCGATTCCGCTGAAGGCAAGACAACACAGAACGAGCAGTTGTATCAGTTGCACGCAGGTAAACAGGTGTATCGTACGCTGGGGTACTGTGCGGATGTAGTGGGTTGGCGGGTAGGAAGCCTTGAATGTCAGAGCAGCTCATGAATAAACATTAGGTGAATACGTCATTCTTCATATCACGCAAGATATATTTTTAATATTTTCAATCCATGAACAGACTGGACGCTTATGAATAAATAAAATCTTTAATAAACTCTGAAGTTCTTAAATAAATTCTTAAATAAAATCTTTGATAAGTTCTGAATTACTCGCATTAAAATTGAGCGGTTTTTTTGCAAAACACAATCCACATCGCTGCAGGTAGCCCATTGAATTATGATTTTGAAAATAAAGCAACATTATTTGTTAAACAAGACTTTGTTATTCTTCGATGGCACACACACCGTAAGTCGAACAATAACTTAAATTTCATTTCCATCTGATCAATAAAACGTGACCTTAGTCGCGTCCGATTCCACCCGACCTCAGTTAATCCAGGTTAACCTCGCTCGACCTTTGCACTCACCTGCTCCGTTACCAGCAGCAGAATCCTGTCGAACAGCTGGTTTTTTCTGAACATGATGATGACTGCAAGGTGCAGCAGAAGACCATCCAAAACCGGTCTCGGAATCCACTGGAGAACCTCGAAAGCGGCAATGGTTGCCCCGATGAGAAGGTGGGTGGCCAGGGCTGTGACCCTGGTCTCACGGACTGATATGATTCTGTCGTCGGTTTGTGATATTGGATTAAAATCAGTTTGTTAAAATTACTTACTAGCTTTACTAAATTAATTAACTAAATGTATGTTATTATTATTATTATTATTATTATTATTATTATTATTATTATTATTATTATTATTATTATTATTATATTATTATTATTATTATTATTATTTTATTATTATTATTATTATTATTATTATTATTATTATTATTATTATTATTATTATATTATTATTATTATTATTATTATTTCTATTAATTATTAAATACAATTTAAAACTTGGTATCTATCAATGGCATCTCCTCATAACTAATAAAATTCTAAACTGAAACAAGAACTGATCAACCGCTACAAATCCTCACTTCTGATTTACTTTACCCTGGTCCACTCTGTCCTCGAGGTCGGCAAGTGCATGCACATGCAGGGGGGTTTGGGGAAGTGAGGGTTGGACCAGGGGCAGCCCCGTGAAGGCGAGGACGATGTTGATGAGCGAAATGATGAACAGATCCCAATTGATGGCCTGACTTTTCTTCAGCCTTGGCGGAAAATTCATGTTGTGATGTATTCTCGGATAAAAATCATATTTGCTTTAAAATGTATTACAATATATTAAAATGTATTTAAATGTATTTATTTATACTTTATTACCCTGCGCGTAAATAAAATTTATTAAACGAAATTATTATATAATATGAGAATAAATCTAATCTTTATACTATATATATATATTACGTTATAGGATAGATTATATTGTCATAGTAACTGATAAAGATTACTTTATTAAATTTTTAATGAATTGCTTCAAGAGCAACAACGAAAACAACAGAAGCTAATGGTGTCATTCCCTCCAGCAACTATATTTCCCCTCAGTCTACAACTCCAAACATTGCATAATTTATGAGTTCATAATTTCTCCAAGACTTATTTTAAAATGTTTTGAGTTTATAAAAAAAATTGTTCGTAATCATTGGCTGTTAGTTGTATTGTTCTGCTGGATGCTTGCATCATCATCATCATCATCATCGTCGTCGTCCCCGTCACCTCTTTCAGTCATTCTCAAGTAATGACATTTGTTTTTCTTTAATTTCTTCACAAGTCCCAAATGACCATCAACCTATCATTTAAACACCTCAACCTCATTTAACAAAACAGCCACTTAACAACACATTAACAACTCGTTTCTCAACAACTCACTCACCTGTTCTCCTTGTAACTGACGACACCTTCAACCACGGCCTGGTCGATGAAGAACAACAGGGACATGAGGAAGCCCAGGGGCAGTGCACACAGAACAACGAACCAACTCGTCTCCTGGTTCACCATGGCAACGATGGGACTCCTTTTTTCTGATCCCACGAGTTCCACTGATGAAATATTCATGCGTCACGCTGATGGATGGCTTGGCTCGAAAACGCAGAGTGAGCGACTGATCAGATAAATGATTGGAACGCGCCGGCCCCGCCAGTGGGAAAAATTCTAATCTTAATAAATACGGTCACGAAAACGTCTGTTGAGACGAATAACGACCACTCATCGATTCATCGATCTATCAAATTATCCATCCATCCATTCATCCATTCATTCATCCATCCATCCATCCATTCATCCATTCATCCATCCATCCATCATCCATCATCCATCCATCCATCCATCCATCCATCCATCCATTAATTTATCCATCCATCCATCCATTCATCCAGCCACCCAATCAAGGACTCACATTTGACATCGACGAAGATGTACGATCCAACGACAGACAGCAGTATGACTGAAACTGGCAGAGCACCATCGGCCAGAAGTGACCTTTTACTGGCGTTCAAAAAAGGTCTGCAAGTTGAAGCATCATTTTCTTGGTTAGTTACTATTTGATTTACTGAATGTAATCAGCTTAACAATAATATAATAGTAATAATAATAACATTATTATTATAATTATTGATTATATAATATTATTACAATAACGATAATAATAACATTAACAATTTTTAAGCATGATCTACATATGTAAAACAAATTAACACAGTAAAATTTATTACAATTAAATAATGTATATATATATATTATAAAATATGTGGATATAATAAAGTAATTAATAATTTGACTGTTTTCAATTCTATAAGCAGTTTGAAAAAAGTTTTAAGTCAATAAGCTGAAATCGACAGCATTAGTTATTTTAAAAAGGATGTTCATTGCTACCATTAAGAACACCATCATCAACATCATCATCATCATCATCATCAACATCATAATATGACACCATTTTCATCATCATAATCATCCTCATCGTTTTCGCCATCATCGTCATCGTCATCATCATCGTGGCAATCAACAGTCGTTCGGTTGGAAATATGGACAAACAAAGTGGATCCGAATGACCAACATTATTGTCGTCGACAGCACGCGACAAAATGACTCTGAAAAGTAAATTAAATTCCCAGGCGCTAGGTGTCGCTGCTGATGACGTCATTAAGAATGACGTCATCAGCAAAATGGAGCTCACGTCTTGGTGAAGTTGTAGAGGAAAACACTGAGCCAGAGAGTGGCCAGGGTCAGGAGGAGGCAGAGGAGACTGTTTTCTCTCGTGCAAGTTGTTCTTCTTCTTGATGATGGTGATGATAATATTGGTGCCGATGTTGATGATGACGATGGTGATATTAATGATGAGGATGATGAAGATAATGATGATGATGATTGTGATGACGGTGTCCTGTTCAGAGTCCCTTTGCTTGTCGTCGCGATAGTCGTATTATTGAGTACTTTCATTGCTTCCTTTTTGTTGTTGTTGTCATTGTTGCTGTAATCGTTGCTAACGATATTGGCAGAATTAGTGACCGTTGTCGATCCATTTGGAGGGCTGGGTTTGCTCAACCCCCTGCGGCGTCTCCAGTCGGGGCCCGATGTTTGCCACGTGATTCGATTTGGAGTCGAACCGAAACCATCTCCCCCAATTGTTTGTCTTCCGTTCGAATAATCGAACATTTCCACGTCATCATGACTTCCACTGGAAAACTGGTTTAAGAAACCGAAAGTGTTGTTGTTGTTGTTGTTGTTTCTTGAATGTTTGTTCTTCGCCTCTGAACTCTTGTTGTTGTTGTTGTTGCTGAAGTTGTTTTTATGCGTTTCGTAAGGCAAAGCAACTGAAGTTTTACCGTTGCTGTCGTTACGCTGACGACTGCGATGATGATGACGATGATGATGATCAATGACGTCAATTAATCTCTTCACTCTATTGCCTATAATCCGATTGTTGTTATTACTGTTGGATTTGTTGTGGCCGTTTTTGTTGTTGTTAGAATCAGATTTGTGAGCTCCCGTCAGAGAATCGTAGGGGCTGGTCTTGTTTGTGGCCACCCAATCAAATTGAGGGTGGAGTTGAGCAGTAGCAGGGTAGTTCATCGTCTCCATGGAGATGAAAGGCAATTGGTTTTGAGCAGTGATGACGTCATGGCGTTTCGACTGTGGTTGGCTCAAGAGACACGTGTTCGAGTAATAGTTGATCCTGAAGTCTTAGACAACAACATGTTAAATATTTAATTAATTAATTAAACTTTGCTATTAAATAATTTCTAGATTAAACACTAAACTAATTATAGTTATTGTTATTATTACTAATATTGATGTTGTTATATATACAATAACAATAATAATAATATTGATTTATAACCAACCATGTACAACATCTTTGAAGGCGTACACGATCATCGATGCCGCAATGAACATGGCGAACACTTCCTCTATAGACCTTAAAGTAAAATTTTCGTTCTCGTCATAATAATAATAATAACCATTGATATTATTAAAATTATTACCCGTAATTTTCTTTAAAGTTTGGTCAGCAGTTGGCATCATGTTATCATTAAAATCAACAAGTTGATAACGACAACACTAAATAATATTAATTAAGTACGACTAAAAGGTGTGTTTATTTATTACCATCCTCATCAGAGAACATCATCAACATCGTAATCATCACCATTGCCATCATTATCATCACCACTGTCATCATCATCATCACCATTGCCATCATTATCATCACCACTGTCATCATCATCATCATCATCATCATCATCATCATCAACACCGCTACTCCAACCTGGTGGAAAACTTCATGCATCTTCCCAGATCCAGGAGAGCATAAGAGAGGAGGAATATTGCATTCCACAGACTCGTCCATGCGAAGAGAACTTCAAATTCACTGTCCAAATCCCTCGAAACGGCATAGACGACTGAAACAAAAAAGTGAATTGAACGTTCATTGCTTTGATTCCATTGACGATTATCAATATATTATTTTGTTTGCTAAAAAATACATTAGTTGTAATTAACAAATTATATATTATGATGATAATTATTAATGATAATGTATTAGCTGTTATTATTGTAATTTATTCATTTCACCTTAAAAGTGGCATATCAGTGGAGGAATTTGAAATAAATGTTGATTTTGAATCCTTAATTATTTAAAATTCTCCAAGAAGGGGTATATAAGTAAAGTAATAATTTATTAATAATGATAATAATAATAGTAATAATAAAACATTAAAATTATCACAGACTTCCACAAATCCATCAATTTATGGTTTTCCAAGCAAGAATGAGCGTTGAGTCGATATTTTTAGATTGAGGAAATTAGTTTGAATTTCAGTTGAAAGTTTCACCGACAAAAAGTATTTCACTAATTTCCCGCTGTTTTCTGTCGGCCAATTATCGCACAATTATGACAAATAACATGGCAATGTTTTATCGAGAGACGAATTACTGAAAATGACGTTATTATATTTCCAATGGCATTCTACTGCATGAATTCAGTATCACTAATTGATGCTTTTCGATGCGCTATCCGCGCGTAAAGTGGTGATAAGTTAATATTACTTTTCGTGTACAATGCGAGAGGAACTGTTGCCATGAGAACAATCATCGGTTGACCCCCAAACAGGGCAAAGGTCAAGCCCCCAATCGTCTGCGAACATAGTGTTTTCTTGACGTCTGAAATTTGATTAAAATTCAATGAAATGATTTTAGTTAATAGAATATAGAGCTGTATGGATTATAACGATGACGACGATGATTAAGACGGTTAACGAACGCGAGAGAATCGATATTTCATGTGTTGGTGGTGTTGCCATTTTTTTCTTCCATACGTCCATCTCATGTTAAGATCATCCCTCTGCTCATCCATCCACCAAGAAATCCTTAAACTAATCTATCCACTGCCCCAACCACAATCCATCCCTCTACTCATCAATCATGCTATTCTTCAAATCATCCATCCAACCATCAATCCATCAATTTCTCCATTCATCCATCGATCCAGCAATCTCTTCATCCACCGATCCATCCATCCATCGATCCATCCATCCACTCACCCAAATATCCCCCCGAAGCATCGTAGTTGACAGTCCCTATGGCGATGGATGGAAGGAGACAAGCGAAGTAAAGAAAGAAACTCGTTGTTGCCGTCTTCCTCAGAGCACATCTGCTCGACAGACCTGCGTCAACAGCACATTTTAATTAGCCATAAATTCATTTTATAAATTATGCAAATAATATTAAAAAGCTCTAATAATAATAATAATAATAACGCTTATTTTAATTTGTTTTAAAATTTGTATTTCATGTTATGCATCATCGAGTTTTCTAAATCCATTTACCGATTGAAGCTTTCTTACGGAGGATTGATTTTTAAATTATTTAATCTATTTCATTTTTATTTAATTTTATTTATTAATTTCCCGCACACGATTGTTAAATAAATATTATTATAATGTCACTCGAATCAACGAAGTTCATGATCCACCCTTTTTGCATCCATCCATCCATATTCCTATCCATACATCCATCCACCCATCTACTCACCCATCTACCTATCCATACATCAATCTACCCATCCATCGATCCATCCATCCATCCATCCATCCATCCATCCATCTACCTATTCATACATCCATCCACCCATCCTGCATCCGGAATGTAAAAATGAACTTGCCATCTGTGAAGTCTGATAAGTAATGTGGAAGTCTTCCCCTCAAGTCTTGCTTTATCCCATCGCAGAAGGATAACTTCACGCATGGCTGATTCTTGCTGTCCGATTGTTCCTGTTTGAGCTGTTTATGCTTCAGCTGGAGCGACGGCACTCGCTTCTGAGTCGGTGACGCTTCGGCGCTGGAGTCGTTGTCGAACGCTTCTTGTCGCTGGGTCGGGTTGTCGTCAATGAGTTCGATTTTTCCCGGGTCCGATGTTCGTTTCTCGATGCTCTTCTTGTGCTGCGAGAGACGAACGGGTTGTCGCTGTTGTTGTGTCTTGTGTTGTTGTTGTTGCTGTTGTATTGGTAGTAGTTGCTGTTGCTGTTGCTGTTGACTGTGATGCTGGACACGTACTCGATGAAGCCTTTTGGAGAAACGGGATTTCGGCGCGTCGTCCGAAGAGGAATCCTTCTCGTGGTTCTTCATGTTCTGAGTTAACGAAGCGAATTGTTGTTGTAGTTGTTGTTGTTGTGTTGTTGTTGTTGTTGTTGTTGTTGTTGCTGCTGCTGTTGCTCGTCGTCGTCGTCGTCGTCGTTGTTGTTGTTGTTGTTGTTGTGGGAGTTAAGGTCGAAATGTTGGAGAACGAGTTGCGGCGATTTCTGCAGCAGAGGCCTGTCGATGCTGTTGTCGAGTTTTCTTCTGACACGCACGCTTTTGATCTGCCAATGATGAAGAAGTAGGAGATGATGAATACAGACATGATGATGGTGATGATGGTGATGATGATGATGATGGTGAAGAAGATGAGATAGATAATGACAACGATGATGATGATGCTGATGCTGACGCCGCTGCTGCTGCTGATGACGATGATGACGATGACGACGACGAAAATGATGATGATGATGTCTAATCCGGAAAAACTAATCCCGATTGGAAAATGGAAGATTAACGACCAGCCAGAGAAGAAATAGGACACAATCTAATGGAGTTGAAAATAAAAGTTGGGGAGGATGGTAACTGAAAGGAGAGGAATAGCAGGGTGGGTAAGAAGATGATCAAAGAGATGGAATGCTGGTGGAAGATGATTATGATAATCGCCATGATGATGATGATGACGGTGATGACGATGAAGCAAAACGAAAAAGCGAAAGGAACAAAATACGACAGGAGGTAACGTTACCACAAATTTTCACCGGATCATACTTTCCATCTGAAATCCGGTAATCCTCACACCTGCATATACCCATCATCACCTGCTCATATTCCACATCTACTCATCAACTTTATCTTTCACTCACTCACTCACTCACTCACTCACTCATTCACTCACCCTTCTGACTTGATCAGTTAGTGCCTTTTGATTCGGATGTTTGAAACTCCCGCCAAATCTCTTCTTCACCATCCCCATACCTGCCAAGTTCGATTTTTCACCAGACGGTTGAGAAACCCGTTGGTGATTTAGTTGTTGTTGGTGATGATGGTGATGACGATGATGGTGATGGCGATGGTGGTGAGGAGATTGGTGACTCGATTGATGATCGACCGGGGATGCCATTTCTTCTCCTTCTGTTGAGGTTTTTTTAGCCGAACGACTAAGCTGCTTGACGTGTTGTCTGAGCGACAGTTTGAACTCAAATTCGCTCTCCGCTGCCAACAACTTGAGCCTCAGACCAGTGTCCGCGAACAACGTCGAGAAGGTCCTTCCGAGCTCGAGTGCGTTTTTCGTTCCTTTCTGAGGGTTAAAAATAAGGTGGGTCATCGAACCGCTTGATTGAATCTCCACGTTAACTCCGTTACGAAGGAGGATGACAACGAAACTTACAAGGACGAGATGGATAAGATGTGAAGTTCGTGTTAAATTAAACATTATGCTCGAATTATTTTTTCTAATCAAGTGTCAATTTTCGTCGATTCCTCAGCACGCATTTCAATCCGTGATAAAATAACAACCCCCACCCTTCCAAAAAAAAAAATAAAAACAAAAACACGATCCCCAAAGAATTGAATCTGCGCATGAATGACTGATGACCGGATTGAACTCGCTCAGCAAAACGTTCTGCCAACATCGGTATTGACCCTCAATCGATTCAACCGACACCAGTCTTGAGCTCAAAATGGCCGATGCATCATCTAAAAGGGGAGCCCAGGTCAAGAAAACAGATAGTTTCAGTTTCCAGAGCACAAAAGTGGCCTCTCGTTCCATTTGCATCGCCGTACAAACTCCGACGCGCTACATAAATGGCGATGAAGTGTGACATCTTCTCATAAAGTAAGTGTGACATCTTCTCATAAAGCAAGTGTGACATCCCCTCATAAAGTAAGTGTGACATCTCATCATAAAGCAAGTGTGACCTCTTTCGTGGGGGTCACCACCAGGATGACGAAGCGGACATCGCGGCTGGTTTTTCCGAGGTTGGTCGCGTTTTTCAGGCGAGCGATGGCTACGTTCCTTCTCTGGATGGTTGCTAAACTTCCCCTGTTTTGAAAATATAAATTTGTTATTATTTAATTATTTATTTAATTAATTTATTAATGGCGTAAATGTTTGAATAATTTCTGTACTATTGCAGTTATTATTTAATTAAATTCAAGTTACAGTTTTTTTAATACACTTTTCCG
>JAJTWR010000266.1:3440000-3492500 GCA_021613335.1 Whitmania pigra | reverse complement strand
CTTGCTGAGCAGGCTGTAATCAAACTTGAGGGTTTCCGACTGCAGTGTGGAACTACTGACGACAGGAGCCGCAGATGCGATCGTTGTGGTAGCGACACTTGCGATGGAAGCAGAAGCTTGTTTAAGCACAGACGAAGTGGATGCTTCTGAATATGTTCGTCTGACGAGGGGCCGCTGTTTCTGCGTACCCCCCAATTTTGCAGGGCTGAGGATGTCGGCAGCAGAAGCCTCCCAGTTCGGAAGGTACCAGGATGTTTTGATAGACTTTTGCCTTTTCAACCCTTGACCTTGATTGTGGTGATGATGATGATGCTGATGATGATGCTGATGGTGATGATGAGGATGACCCTGGTGGTGATGATGATGATGATGATGAGGAGGAGGATGTTGACTAAGCGAATCGCTGAGACTATCTGAGGTTTTGTCGTCGTGTTGTGAGGATGAAAACAATGGAGAGGAAGAAACAACAATGAGACCGTTGGTTTTAGGTTCGTTGCTATTGGCAACCTGCGGAGTTCGTTGTGAGGCGAGTGATTCCATGGAGTTGACGACTTCTTTGGGATTTGAACCATCGTCAGTTGAGGAAGCTACAGTTTCCGTGATGGATGGAGTTGTATGTTTTGTGGCAGATAATGATGATGGTGATGATGATTTTGGTGGTTGTGGTAGTTGTGGTGGTTGTGGTGGTATTGGTGACTCTGGTTGCGAAGAATCGAACAAGGTGGAAGAAGGATCAGATATTGAGATGGGTAAAGAGTTTGTTCTGGACATGACCGAGGCTGCAAAAAACACCTTACCACAATGACAAGCATCGTTATTGTTCTTATAGACGATAAAAATAAATATATTCATTAATAAAATAATAGGTATAATATAAAAATAATAAATATAATATAAGTAAACGGTAGAATATTAAAATTAATCCAGTGTTCTTAGATAATTTAATTTTTAGGGAATAACGCTTCAAATGTCATTTATTAAGTTCCTGATGCACTTAAAATTTCTTCTGGAATTTGAAGGAATTTGTTGAAAACGTCCACTTTATAGCAAGAAAGGTTTAAATTTCCTCTCAACTTCCCTTGTCTGTTCAAGCGCTTAAAACTTCTGCAACTTCTCGAAATTTTGGCGGGAAAACCATTCGGTTTTTTTCCAAAGCATAAAATGTTCACGGAAATGATTATGCGGTTTGATCAAAGTGTTGGTTTTGTTGTTCATGAGGAATAGAGTTGTTTTATTACGATCATTATTATAATAATATTATTAGTTTATTTTAGTATTATATTAATATTATTATTATTGTTGTAGTTATCATTATTATTGTCATTACTTATCGTCATTGTTATCATCATCATCACAATCATAGACATCGTCGTCATCATCATCATCATCGCTATGGAAAATTACATCACGCGAGGTAACAGTCGTCTTTAAGTACAAATTATGGATAAAATACTTCCACAAAAAAAATTATTTTGAAAATTAAAGAAACGATTTTATTTTAATTTCACTTTTTAAATTTAAATTTACCGCCGGAAAATGTTTGAGAGCATTATTTTCTTTTAGAAGCACAACTTCCTCCTCTTATCCCTCCAGGAAATGTTCCATTCCAAGTTAAAAATGAATCCCTCAAGGTCTGGAATAAATCAAGTTTAGGAAAAAATATTCCTATTTATGTATTTATTTACTTATTTGTTTCACATCCGTTCATGAACTTCATGTTTACTCTAGTACGATAATGTTGAACTCAGTGAAAGTGAAAAACCAACAAATAGATTCAATCAACCCATCTCGTACCCCCAGGGAGCGACCTCGGGGTTTGGGGGCGCTACATAAATGTTGGATCGATTAAGAAGTTCCTTCACATCCTATTAGGATATGTAAGGCACTCAAAAAACCGGCTAAATAAAAAAAAATACATATAATAATAATAATAATAATTAATTTGTAATGCGCCATATGCTTAGCGTTAGAGGAGCCTGAACTTGTTTATGTTTTTGAATTGGTCTCAAAGAATAAAAATATGAATAAATAATAAATATTAAAAATAGTATAATGCAATTATAAATGATAAAATGAAATAATAAATAAAATATTGAAATGTTAAATAATATGATGAAATAATAAATAGTATAATGAATTTCATTTAACTAAACTTTAAGCTAAACAACCAAGAAATTGTTAAACACCAATAATTTATTAAACGTCAATAAATTTGTAAACAACCAATAAATTGAGTTGTTGAATGTCATCAGTATGCATAATTTATAAAACATTAAAAATGTTTGATGACACACATTAGTTCAAGACAAGTCTTGTTCAGAATGTCTTGAGGCATTTTTCTTGATTTATGCTGTATTTACAATATTTAAAAAACCTGTTTTCGTATGCACAATCTGGAATAATATTGTCAGCAAAAACAAGCTAATTGAATGCAGTAAAAGTATTTTTTGAAAAAAAACTTGCCATTTCATTTAACTAAACTTTAAGCTCAACAACCAATAAATTATTAAATACCAATGAATTATTAAACAACCTATAAATTATTTACCAACTAATAAATTAATTACCTTTAAAACTTAAAAAGAAAAGAAAACATTATGAAAAAATGTTCAAACTCCCAAAAGAACAAATACGCCCATTTTAACAATTGCGCTCTGGAATTTTCCAAGGTTGCTAATAATAGACACTCAGCAACAACCAATGAGGCGTCGATAGACCTTTAATTCATAGGGGACCAGCAAACCTTTCTGTTCGAATCATCTATTGGGCTGGTCGAAGTGGTTTCCCTACCCACCCACTCATCCAATGGCGAGTTGGGTCGATTGGGTTGAGTAGGATGGGTGAGAATGAAGTTTCTCATTAAGGAAAATAGGATGCCTTGGATGGATTGGTAAACGGGTTGGAGTCCTTCATCTATAATTATTTATTCATCTATAATTTAATTATTTCCAGGTTATTTAGGAGACGAAAACCAAACCAGCCACCATGAATCCAAGTTGAATTCAAACAATTCATCAGTCTGCATGTCGATGATTGATTGCAGGGTATGTTTGCCACCCGCTAACAACCTCAGAGTGACGTCACTGTGCGTGGATATTGATGGAATCAAGGAGAAATTGAAGACACTGAGGCAGTTGAAAAGAGAATTTCTAATCAAAAGGAAACTCTTTTCAGGCTTCAATTCGAGAGGAAAGTACAAATGCAACTCTGTGATGCTCTGAATTATGACGTTTCAATATCTCTTTCTACCCGTCTTCCGCCCGTTTCCTTGCCAAGAAAAGAAAAAATTCTTTCAGTCATTCTTTCAATCACTCCTTCCTCAATCATACTTTCAATCACTCTGTCAATCATATTTTCAATCGCTCAATTAATCATATTTTCAATCACTCAATCAATCATACTTTCAATCACTCAATCAATCATATTTTCAATCGCTCAATCAATCATTCCTCCCACTCAAAAAAAAATAAAAAACTAGAACTAAGAATCGACTGAAGGACCCTCCTCTGAGATGAAACAAGGTTCCAGGTTTGAGTGGTTCTTCCCCTTGGAAACAAAAATATGGGAGTGCGGAGGGGACGGAGATAATGACGTCACTAAGGTAATGTAGCGTGATGGATGGCCATATCACGTGACCTGACTGATTTGTAGCTCGAGCACATGCATGCATCAGTTGGTCCTAATGCACTCGTTGACTTGTGAATTAATGCATCGGTAGCCATTCTCTAATTTGTTTGTATTAGATCTAAATAATTCCGTCCTTTTAAAGTTTTGCATTTATGAAGGCTACAAACAAAAAAAGATCATGTGTGTGTGTATTTTATTAACGTTCACTTCATAATAGATGATTAGGACAATATGATCATGTCAATAGATCATCGAATACTACATTCTTAAGTGTGACGTCAACTTTTCTCTGTTGGCTGTAAAAATGTCTTAATTGTAATTTAATTCAACGTTTAATGGTCTCCTTTTATACGACTATAAAATTCAGAATTTTACCTCAGCCTCTTCGATTTCACAGCTATTATTATTAAGAGGATTAGACTTGAGTGATGAAATTAGAAAGTTAAGATGTCAGAAGATGTTCAAGTTGTCTATCTTTTTTATTTATTATTAATTTTATTATTATTATTTATTATTTTATTTATTATTTATTTTATTATTAAGATGTCAGAAAATGTTCAAGTTGTCTTTCTTTTTTCACTTCTTAATCTCATCCTTCATGAAACATTCAAAAGCTTCGTGTTTTAAAAACTTAAACGTTCTTTAAAGCGTCCTGCTTTCTGGTCACGTGATCATCCTGAGACAAAATGGCGGAAAGGCATAAAATACAGAATGACTTCACGGCCGTGAATGAAACTTAATGAAATGCCGCCAATTACGAGCTTTCAAGACAGAACTTGTATGATTAAAAGTCAACAAACTGCTTTCAAAAAAGCCAAATTCAGAAATCACTAAGTTAGAGGACCTCAAGTACAGTTCATCTATCGTTCAATAAACAGAAAACTTTTTAAAATCCACCTTTCCACTTCGGAAATACAAAAAGTTAATTTCACTTTCACCACATCGACTTGAAAAGTTAATCTCTTGAAAAGTATTTAAAATTTTTCTTTAAAAAAATTCCAAAACGAACATTTGAATCCGTTGACAAACGGGCTGTCATTTCGTAATTACGTTATAATTATTACTACAGTTCTGAATATAATTACGATCTTCAATATTTATTTATATATTTATTTATTTATTTATTTTACAAACATAAGGACATTGCTTATTATAAATTACGATTTTTATCATATTTACAACTTTTGTGATAAATATGATATCCCATTAATAATTACATATAATATGCTGCAGATTAAATTACAATTTATTATTATCATTATTATCACTATCCTAATCATCATTATCATAATCATTATTATCACTTCTTAACGCTTTCTAACATTAGAAAAATGTGGATGACATATTGAGAAACATAAACTTTTTATAGCAAACAAGTGCAAGCTGTTTTCAATTCTCCAATAGAAATGGCTGGAGAGTCTTTCAAACATGTCAGCCACTTTTTATCAGGTAAATAAGGCTCTAATTTACTCAAAAATGTCTAGAATCGGTCATGCAGGCAGTTGGAAATGTCTTTCAACTTCCGATATTTCCGAATACTTCACCAACACTGATTACCCCTTTACCAGCGGTTTAATTCTTGAATTTACCTGGATTGCACATCAACCTACATGGACACTTTTCATCGCTCCGATCTCAAAGAAGAACTGAGTGATCAAAGGCGGGAAAGGAGATAAATGAATAAAAATTAACTTTACTTCCAAGGACTCATAATCGTGACGTCACCTTGGAATATTCTTTTTTCAATTGGCTGTTAAAAATAGCCAATCGCCTACTTTTATTCGCCGTTAGTGGTTGATCGTAATAAACGACCATGTGAGATGGTTATTGTGGCTGGAGTCAAGTGTCTCATATATTACCATCACGAGTGAGTGAGTGAGTGAGTGAGTGAGTGAGTGAGTGAGTGAGTGAGTGAGTGAGTGAGTGAGTGCGTGAGTGAGTGAGTGAGTGAGTGAGTGAGTGAGTGAGTGAGTGAGTGAGTGAGTGAGTGAGTGAGTGAGTGAGTGAGTGAGTGAGTGAGTGAGTGAGTGAGTGAGTGAGTGAGTGAGTGAGTGAGTGAGGAGTGAGTGAGTGAGGAGTGAGTGAGTGAGTGAGTGAGTGGTGAGTGAGTGAGTGAGTGAGTGAGTGAGTGAGTGAGTGAGTGAGTAGTGAGTGAGTGAGTGAGTGAGGAGTGAGTGAGTGAGTGAGTGAGTGAGTGAGTGAGTGATGAGTGAGTGAGTGAGTGAGTGAGTGAGTGAGTGAGTGAGTGAGTGAGTGAGTGAGTGAGTGAGTGAGTGAGTGAGGAGTGAGTGAGTGAGTGAGTGAGTGAGGAGTGAGTGAGTGAGTGAGTGAGTGAGTGAGTGCGTGAGTGAGTGAGTGAGTGAGTGAGTGAGTGAGTGAGTGAGGAGTGAGTGAGTGAGTGAGTGTGAGTGAGTGAGTGAGTGAGTGAGTGAGTGAGTGAGTGAGTGAGTGAGTGAGTGAGTGAGTGAGTGCCTGACTTCAGCATGACATAAAATTCGTAATATGCACCGCCGACCTTTTCTGACCTTCGCGATTGGAGCGCCATGGATTGACCTTGCCAAATTGAAGGCCGTAATTTTAATACAAAGCAAAAATAACATTTATAACGTAATATTTTTAATCAAAAAAAATTAGTTTTTTAAAATGCTTACAAGGCTTATTAACTCACTTGCTCACTTATTCAATCAGTCACTTGCTCATTCATTAAATTATAATTTTAATTTAAAACATTAGCTTGTTTTTAAATATTGCTTGAATTCATATCAGCCATCATCGCCATCATCATCATCATCGCCATAATCGTCATCGTCGTCATCTCCATTTTAAATCAGCTGTTTGACATATCCTCAAATATTTGATTAAGCAAATGAACTCTCATCTGGAGTTTCTTCCTATCTCCACTTCCTCTGCTTATCGGAGTAACTGTCCATCATTATCATCTTCATCATCATCGTCATCGTCATCGTCATCATCATCATCATCATCATCATAACCATTATTAACATGAACAGCATCAGCATCAGCATCATCATCGTCATTACTATCACCAACAACCAGAGAATTTAATCGAAACATAACTGCATTAAAACTATCTGCATTTAAAATGGTTTCAATAGCCTTTCTAATGTACTCGTTAAATCGCTTCGAGAACACAAAGACCTTTTAATATTCAAAACATAATTATTATTTAAAATTATTTTAAACTTGTTAGTATTCAAAACATAATTGTTATTTAAAATTATTTTAAAAGTGAAATCTCACTTAATGATGATCTTCCAAAGTTGCAAATCACAAACAAACGTTAATTCTTAACATCGAACACTCAAAATTAATCTCCACAAAATTTTTCTTATTAGTTTTAATATAATCGTAATTATTATTAATGTTATCGCTGTTATTATTGCTGTCGTTAAATAGCTCGAAGTAAATGATTATTAATATTATTATTATTATCATTATTATTATTTTTAGTCGTCTTAATTAAAGAAAATAATCTGCAAATATTTTCCTCTTATCCATGCGTCCAGGCGTCAGTCATTCTATGGTCAACGACGCCGTCTCCAGTTGAACTCATCCGAATGCGCACGTTTCATCATTTATCGCTAACACGTGGTGACGCTCGTCGTGGCTGCTGTGGTTGTTGTGGTTGTTGTGGTTGTTGCGGTTGTTGCGGTTGTTGCGGTTGTTGTGGTTGCTGCGGTTGTTGTGGTTGTTGTGGTTGTTGTGGTTGTTGCGGTTGTTGTGGTTGTTGCGGTTGTTGTGGTTGTTGCGGTTGTTGCGGTTGTTGCGGTTGTTGCGGTTGTTGCGGTTGTTGTGGTTGTTTTGACTGTTATGGTTGTCGAAGCTCATTTTTTAAGAATGAGTTACGCCATTGGTGCCTTCACTTCATGCTCACGCTATATCTCCTGACTGTGGTGCTGGTGGAATATGAGAGATATCATAAACATCATCATCATCATCATCATCATCATCATCATCATCATCACCATCATCATCATCACCATCATCATCCTCACCATCATCATCATCATCATCATCATCATCATCATCATCATCTCATCATCATCATCATCTCATCATCATCATCATCATCATCATCATCATCATCATCATCATCATCATCATCATCATCATCATCATCATCATCATCATCATCTCATCATCATCATCATCATCATCATCATCATCATCATCATCATCATATCATCATCATCATCATCATCATCATCATCATCATCATCATCATCATATCATCATCATCATCATCATCATCATCATCATCATCATCATCATCATCATCATCATCATCATCATCATCATCATCATCATCATCATCATCATCATCATCATCATCATCATCATCATCATCATCATCATCATCATCATCATCATCATCATCATACTATTTATCCATCATCATCACTATCAACACCGTCATCATCGTCGTCGTCATAGCCACTATCATCATCGCAAACTCTTAGCAATTTCCATCGCGGTTTACATTTGTCTCACAAAAGTCCCGAGTATCCTGATAATGATCATCTGCGACTCCGGTTCCACGCAGCGTTGTGGGCGTATTTTGCGCAGCTACGGTCAACGTGCACGTTCATGCTGGCGCTGATGTTGGCGCTGAAATGCTCGGTCTTCGCGCTTACATGGAACCTTTTCTTACTCGTCATTATATTTTATTTTATTTTATGATTACTATTATAATTATATATAATAATTATATTGTATATTATAGTTATATGTAATAATTATATATATTAATTATATAGTATATTATAATTATATATAATAATTATGTTGTATATTATAATTATTTATTATATGTAAATATAATAATTATTGTAATTATTGACAATGGTTTCATTTAATAATAGTAATTATAAATATTTATTATAATTATTATTTGAAGTTATTTTGACTTGATTTTTATTTCTAAGACTTTTCCCGTAAAATTCAAATTAGTTTCGTTCATGTTTGCATTTTATTCACATTTTCGAAAAAAAAAGTCAATGAACTAAGAGAAGAGAAGCCACGAAAAATAATTTTAAAATAAATAAATTATGTTAATTTTGAATTAACTGATAATTAATAGCAATGCATTAATGATCCGCTACATTTGCTATTAAGACGCGCTCAGACGTCGGAATAAGACGGCGCGATAATACACAAGGGTATAAGGCAACCACTTGGCTGAAATTTGCATCCAATTATTTCTTGCCACGGATTAGGAAGCCTTCTTTCCAATCGCTTTTATTTTAATTCTATACGAATTATTTCTGCAGCGATGACGATGACGATGACGATGACGATAACGGTGACGGTGACGATGACGATGACGATGACGATGACGATGACGATGATGATGATGACTATCGTGATAGATTTGTGGTTTGTGATGAATGGCCGCTGCATGGAAAGATGGTCGAAATCTCCATGTGCATTTCAATAGTAGCGCGTCTTATTTGCAGTCGTTATGAAGAAGATGATGATGATGATGTTTAAAACTTATTTATACCTCCATTTCGTTTCAAAGTATTCCTGCGACAATCCGTTCTTTTGTTTTCTTATTAGATGAAGTGAACATCATAATCCGCTTACCGCCACCCCTACGCATGCAATTATTATTTTCATGGTTTAATAATTGGGGTTTAAAAGTAGTTAATAAAATTTATCAAACTTTTGATCACTTATCTATAATTCATCCATCTAATATATTATTTATTTATTTATTTATAATTACTACAAATTAGCTCACAGCTTCGCCTCACCATTCCGGAAAAACCCCGCTTTCATAACATGCTCCACCACTCACAGGCTCCATTTCCCTGTCAATCGAATCGTCAAACCCTGAAGTTCTCTGCTTCCGAAAATCATCACCCTCCCAGCCCTTAATCGATTCCAATTTTGCCTATCTTCCACTGATCTTTAAAAATATTTTTTTAATTGAATTATTTTAATTTTTATTATTCTGAATCACTCTAAATCTATATTTTCTGGCTGCAATTTTTTTAGTGGTCAACCGTGACTCTTATTTTTCAGAAATTACATAAATGAATAAATTACAAATTGTAAGGCATTATCTCAATTCATTGACTTTAATAAACGACGAAGCCCAGTTAGCATGTTTTGTTTTTTTATTCCAAGGAAGACAGCGCTAATAATTAGAAATATTTTCTTAAAATCAATAAAAAATGTTTTCTAAATTTGTTCGATATTCTAAAAGTCAAAATGTCACGGATACATATAAATATCGTTTGTCCGCAGCTCTTTCTATCACTCCCATAATCATAACCATCATTCTATATACTTATTAATATATTTCTAAAAAATAAATTGCGTGATTACATTACATAATCGCAATACGTTGTCCTCTGTACCGCAGATCAGGATGATTTTGGATATTATATCCAAATAATAATAATACCGGTTCCCACAAAAGGCAATCTTGCTACTAAATGCCACTTGGATCGAGGCGAACACAAGGGCGTTGCTGTCAACATCTGGTTGTCCTTTTTTGTACATCATTTCTAATTTCTTGAGTTTTCCTTCTTTCTACTCCTAAGGGCCTTACCTTCCACATTCTTTTTGATTATAAACTTTTTTGTAGTCTTCAACGACTTAAACTCTTTCATGGCCTTGGCATAAACAATTGTGAAGTCCTTTTCACTCACATAGTTCACACCACTACTTATCTTATCCAATTTCATTTTGTAACAGGCAAAAAGTTTCTTCCATGGCTGATGACAAATCCTTTCCAGTTACTTCTTTGCTAAAGACCTTCTCGATGACTATATTCTTGGGGTCAAAGAGGTGCTCTGTGAAGGCCTTGACGTTGGCTTTGAATTCTGGGCAATCACCATCAGATAAGTTCCCATCAAATTCTACCGCGTAATGGACACGGTCGGGAGCAAACGGCACAAGGAAACATTGCAATGGGTCAAAGTATACAGCAAAGTTTTCCATTGTCCTATCAGAAGTTAATGTTATATTCTGCATTATCTCGTTAAGGTAATCCCTGCCACCCTCAAATCCAAAGAGATGATGCATCCATTCTCGGACCAAGAAGTATAAGTTTTGAAATGGCTTATCGTTGCAGTCACCCCTGACCAAACTTCCGTACATGTTGTACATCTCGAGACGCTCAATAGCACTTCTAGTAATTGAGTTGCAAAAGTGAATGGTTTGAACTGAGCTGATCTTTGTGCTTATTGCCACTCTACTCCACTTTTCCTTTTTTGTAGTAGGTTTGAATGTTCATTAAGAGAATGCAAACTTCTTGTCCAAATTGTGATGAAGAAAGGTTTGCTCCAGATGACGAGGCCACTCATTTAACCCTTATCAAATTGTCCCCATTTGAATTCAGCTGATGGTTCACAATGGGTATTTATCCAATCACTCTTGCCGAGATTGGCAAGGTACTTTAGGAATATGTTCATCAGAAAAGGACCACATTGGTTGCCACGTTCTTCACTTAAAGCCCGTAACAGGTAGTACCGCTGCCAACACCAACACCAACACCCAGTTCTCTACCAGAAACAAGGAATTGTTTTTTTACAAGCTAAAATCTTAGACTAAAACCGCAGGAAACCGTCAGAAACCAGTCATAAAAACCATTCTAATCAGCCTAAAACAGCTCTCATCGAGCCCATATTTATAAACGTTGATCTGATTAGCAATTTTAACAAAATCTACTAAAATATTATCCAATCGAAATTCGCGAAAAAAAGTCAATCCACGCCTACCAGTTGATTAAACCATTTGTCCTAAAAACATTAATCATTATTTTCAATTAACCTCCGAATAACATTGGCTGGCATAAACAAATAATCGAAATCTAATGAAATGCACTCGCCAGCCACAAATCATTCTATTAATATCAAATCTAGGAGACTTGTCTGGTGTTCTCAGAGACCCATCCATGGCATTGGTCCTACCATAGACACAACCATCAGCTTCCTATTTATTGCTATCGGGTCTAGAAGTTTTTCAAAAAATTTGTTGTTGAGTTAAAATTTCTTAATTTCACCAGGCACTTTGGAGACAACTTGGAGAATTTTGCCTGCTTCATTAGCGGAGGCCATGTCAGCGTCATTTGTTATGTTCGTATCGAAGTGGAAAGCAAGTAGAAGCTGTTTATTGTAGTCAAAATCTTTTGGACTGCAAAGGTATTGCGATTATGTAATATAATTTTGTAATATAATTTGATAAATATATTAACAAGTTAATCTCGGCACGACAATCATCATCGTCTTCGTCGTCGTCGCCATCATCATCAAAACCAGCATTCTTAATGGCTCGAATAAATTCTGATTTCCGCCGTCATTTCTCCTTTGACGACCAAAAATAGAAAATCATCGTTATTTACATCCATCCCTGCAGACGTTATGTCACTACCGCGAAGTTTTAGGTCGGTCAACGTCTTGACCTGGATTTGGGTTTGTTTTGCATTCTTATCAAATGGTGTCGTTCCAGTTTTATTGCGTGTGTTTGCCAGAAGAAGAACTCTGCTGTTACCAGAGTCAGCCACGAAGATCCTGTTTTGTCTGTCCACAGCGAGTGCACTTGGGTTCTTGAAAGGTCCACACGATTCGTGTTTCGGGTAGATGACACTTTTTGGCTTTCCAGTGGAAATATCGATGACGTAAATGGCGCCAGTATTTCCGATAGCGCCAGAATCCAAAATGACGAGTTTCTGATGAATATTAGTTTACTCGATTTTCACTTTATTATTTGTCGACCATTTTAAATTTATAAAATAAAAATTAATTAGAAAATAATTTAACTTATTCTTAGTAAAAATTGTAATTACTTTATTATAACTATTGCAATTATAACAATTACAATTGTGTTTTTATAAAACCAGTTAAAGTTTCACAACATACCTCCTTGCTTGTAACAGCAACATCGACGACGTTCTTGAAGGGCATATTAGGACTCACGGAATCAAACTTCTTCACGAAAACCATGAAATTCGAACTGCAATCGAAAATCGAAACCATCCTCGTTTGGGCCACCATAACAAATGAGCCCCTCGTTTTCATTGGTCCAACCGAGTTAACTCCTCCTCTGCTGACATCCAGATTGACCTTACCCTTTTCAGTTCCATTGTAATCGAAAAGGGCAATCCACTCATCCGTTGCGACCACCAACTGTCTGATACCCACCTGACAGCAACTTTTAACGCCTTTAACTTTTACCAAAGCCAAACATTCTCCTTTCACGTCAAAGACCTGAACATTGGACAGTTTTGGATCAGTTACGACCAATGTTTCTGGTTCTTCGAGATTGGAGGATGCTCGACGGCCAGATAGTTTAAGGGTAGTTGGGTCACTAAATCCCCCAGGCTGGGTGCTGATTTCTGAGTATTTGCCAAAGCTTCTGATGAGGTAAACCACTTGACGGTTTGGATCAATGTCTTTCGAGGTGTCTTCATGTCTGTGAAAGATGTATTTCAACTTAAACGAAAAATTTAGAACTATTTTATTTTTAAATTTCTAAATGTTGATGTCCCCCACACTGCTCAACCTTTTACATGATGAATAATATTTAACAATAAATATAATCTGGTAATATCAGTTAAAAGCATACCAAAATGAAATCAGAAACACTTCTCAAATATACCTGGTAGGAAAATATTCGTTCACAGGAGGAAGTTGAAGATTGGCAGATCTGTTTAATTGGAGTATTTCTTCAGCCCTTGATTGCATGAATCCATCTTTGTAAGGTCTTACCGCTTCAAGCTCGGATGGCATTTTCAGAGATAAAACTGATGCCTTTCCCAATGTACTCCTGTAGTCTGGGTTGAATGGAGCTGGTCTTTCTAGTTCATCATTGATTTCTTCTTCGTCATCAAAAAACATGGGTGGTTCCTCCTCAGAGACAAAGTTACTGGTCTTCTTATTTGCTGCTGCTGCTGATGATGATGATGATGGTGATGGATTTAATTGGTCAGATCTTCTAATGTTGTCCACCTGCTTAATATTCTTCTGACCATCCACAAAAGTACTGCTTCTCTGGACTTTGTTGCTGTACAAACTCAAAACAGTTACGGGGAGACCTTTTTCGTTTGTCTTTTGACTTTCCTTTTCAACTCCACCTCCATGAGGTTTCGGTCTTGAGGAACTTCCTGTAAAGTTGGATAAAGAATGTCTGCCGGCTTTTGGATGTGCAGAAGGTTTTGCGGTAACTTTGGCCGTTGTGGCTTGAGAGATTGTGGGGATTTGAATGGATTCTTTAAGAGTTGACGAAGGTTCGTTGCTTCCAGAGTTCAAAACAGTGGTTTTGAAATCCTCCAACATTTGAAGTAGTCTTACCTCTGCAGAATTGCGGTCGCTTTTACTCGTTTCTTCGGAAAGGCAGTTGGAATTTATCTGCCTGGAACCTTTTCCATCGTTGACAATAATAACCGTTTTCTTAGCTTCGTCAGAGCTCAACGTTGACGCTGAGTTTGATCTTTTGACTTTTACAGGCTCAACGTTTGAGCTAGTAACTGTCGACTGATTTTTGTCAGAAGATTTCTTGGACGAGTTGTGGCAGGACCGACACAACCTGTCTGTTTTCAAGCCCTTTGAATCTGTAACTGAAAGATGAGCCGGGTTCGAATCGCATTTCGTACAGAGATCTTTATCCGAATACGGCATGGATGTCTCAGCAGAGGGAAATAGAAGATCAAGGTTAGGGTTTGATGCGGTCAGTTTAGGTGAACTTTTGACCTCCAGAAAGGTCACGGATTGCTGAAATTGAAAAGGAGAGGTCACTTGCGAACCATAAGGATGTGACTCCGAAGCAACTTTTCCAGCATCATGAATGGTTCTTTTTCCTTTGTCGCTTTTTGAAAACAGTCTTCCAAACAAACTTGGAGTTTTGCTACTTTTGGCACTGGAGTCTATTTTGTTCTTCCCGACTGCCACCACCGACACTTTTTGTGAAAAAATATTTTCGTTCAATCCTTTCTCGTGAGGTGATTTCTTTGTTTTGTGGGAACGTTTGCAGGTGGAACAGGATTTGTCGTTGTCATTGGAAGGGTGGGCAAGCTGCATCCCCAATCCAGAACAGTAGGGACACTGGTGGGCAACAGTTCGTGTCCCCTGGCTTGATATAACTTTAACTTTCATCATTCAATCTATTTATTCTGATTTATTTCAGTCAATATTTAAACGATTTAACTATTAAATTATTTTCAAGCGGATCCTAATCTGAAAATCATTTTCTAAATGATTATTTAATAACTTTTTAATAACTTAATAATTTTCACTTATTTTATAGTAAGCTCGCAGCAGGTTCAACAAATGCGAAAGTAAGGAGATTAAAAATATGACAGGTTTTTGAAAACCTAGGGGAACACCTAGATATTCATAGCTTCGTTGTAACACAGGCTCCAACAAAGAAGGCTTGTAAGACAAAACGTTGCTATGATTGTTCTTCACCTCGTTCGTAATTTCAAACTTTAGAACATTAATTTTTTTTTTTTTTAAGAAGAAGAAACATGCATCTGTGATATTTATTATATTAAAGAATTATTACATTATCTTATATTATTATATTTTATAATCATTGTAACTTATAATATTATAACATCAATTTTAAATAATCTTATTTTCAATTATGGCTTATAACGACCTCAACATTTAAAACGTGTTGGAGCATTAGCTGCAGACCAACCATAACAAATTTCTGAAAACAAACTGTTTACAATGTTCTAAGTGTCATTTAAAACGTTTTTATCGATGTTTCTGAGAAATGTGACAAAGTCCAAAAGCAACTAGCACATAAATATTGGTAATGGCTTCTCAAAACGTGATGGGAGTGAGTTCACGCTCGAGTGACTCCAAACAACTTAATGCCTGTTGGTCGTTGTGCTCCTCCAAGATTTCAAAAAAAAAAAATAAAATCTTTCTCTAGCAGACTCTAAATACCGATTAAAGTGATTTTTAGTGTCTTTTCAAAGCTTCGTTTTGTTCCAAATCATCCATAAAAACGTCACAGAACTGCTTGCAAGAGTAGTTTTGTAACATTGTATTAGGAAATAAGAATGGACTGCATACAAAAACAGTTTTGTATGTGACAGCAACAATAAATTATACAATAACAATGCCTTTAGAAGATGAGCTAACGCCCAACATTCGTTTTTAAACCTAATTATTAGGAATAATGCCATGTTTCGAATCGCCACTTTGTTGCTCTAGGATTATTTTCCTATTTGTGTCATTATATTATCAATGTTGTTATATTGCTTATTGAATGAAAACATAATGAACTCCCAACTAGTTAATATTAACTTTACGCAGACGAAACAAAAGCTATACGTTTTTAGTCCCACAATAAACTTGAACTTATTTAGCCTTTTCGTGAGTATCTCATCAAAATCGATTTATAGGAAATAACTAATCAGATAATGTTACGCTTCCAACACACCGCCACAAAAGATCTTCTCATGCCTAAGTTCCTATTGGCACGAAGGATTCCTGCCAATAACGAAAAACAACACAAACATACCTAACCGGTGCTTTTGTTTTTCCACAAACAAAACAAATCTTTAGAAATCAACTCGGCCAGGATTCGAGCAAACCACTGCACCATTCATTAGGTTAATAATAATAAGTTTCACAATTCATTCGAAGCCGCGCGACCGGCCGAACGTAAGTCCAGAAGAAGCATGCTGCATAATGATACCTACAGAACTTCCTTGCCTCTGAAACTTGCTAGCAAACACATGCAAAACTCTCTGGCACAAATACAAATCCAGGCTGAGAAACAGTTGCTTGGCCGATTTGCAGACTGGTCTCACACACCACATCCATATTACAGTTCAAACAAATAACTTAAATTTCAGTTTAAGAGTCCTGAACAATCACAACAGTTTTCAGTATTTGTACTATAGAATGAAACCCACGCTGCGGAAACCCAAAACGTCACGACAAACGAGTCGTAATGTGATCGCCCGTTTCAGAAGCAAAATTGATCACAACAACCTGCTACACTATCACAATAACGAGTAGAAGAACATGAGATGTCAGCAAAACATTCTTTAAAAAGTGCAATGTAATCGAATGTGGATATCAAATTCTCATTTCTGGTGGGCCTCATCAGGACTGGCAGCAGAGAAGGCCAACTTCATTACGTATGGTGCTGGGCCATCTTAAAAGCATGAATCATATTATTTTAAGGATATTTTAATCGTAGTTTAATGAGATAAATATTCAACATAACAACACCAAATTATTAAATCAGTTGTAATAATCGTAATATTAAATAATTATTGCAATAAATAATAGTAGTGGTAATAAAAGAAATTTTACGATGAAACATCTCACTAGGATTGGGCAGTTTGGAGTTGTTAACGGCGACGAGAGATTCTGTGGCTGTTTCGGCATCGTGGAACATCATGTAACCTCTCGAACTCTTTTCAGCTGTTACGTTTAAAATTACCGAGAATTACTGTCAATTTTACGATTTAAGACTGACTTTATGATGAAATTACTGACTAGTTGCAATGGAATATTAATGATTTTTACAAAATATATTAAAGTTAATTTAAATAATAAAGTAAAAAAAATCTTTAGAATGTTTACACAAAGCAACACAAACATAGCACTAACACTTAGCAGGCAACATGACCACTTTTTGGGGAAGTTCAGCATTGCATTTCTTGAATGGCTTGAGGAAATTACATAAAATCTTAGAATCATTCATAATACCACAATGATGATGATAATGAATGCGAATAATAATAATAATAATAATAATAATAATAATAATAATAATAATAATAATAATAATAATAATAATAATAATAATAATAATAATAATAATAATAGTAATCATCATCATCATCGTGAATAGGAATAATAATAATAATAATCATCATCATCATGATTAGGAATAATAACAATAATCATCATCATCATCATCATCATGATTAGGAATAATAACAATAATCATCATCATCATCATCATCACCTCCTGCATACTCATTACAATCATTGCCAGCATCATAATAACCATAACCACATTCACCTGCAAGAGAACTTCCTCTTCCACAGAAGGTGGAGCATTGTAAAAGTAAATAATCCTCGTTGGGAATTGAACCTGTGCAATGACCAATAGTGGTTAAGGAATGAGAAACGAGGTTTACCCCTGCGACAATAATAATAATAACGACAACAACAACAACAACAATAATAATAATAATAATAACTATGATGATGAAGATGATGATGAGAACTGAAGTCTGCAATCAAAGTCATCGACTTTAGGGCTCTCATTATTAACTAATTTAATAACATATCTTAATCATCAACAACTGCAATGATGTTAACAAAAATAAAAATAATAATAATCATAATAATAATAATAATATCAAATGCACTATTATTGTTGAAAATATTGAAAAGGATATTGTGCTTCTTGAGTGCATCCGGTGATCCGAATCGATTGTTCTTTGATCCTGTGAAGTCCATGAAGGAGTTGCTTCCATCCGGAAGTGAAAATGGTGGAGAAGTGGATTCCGAAACGTAGGACTGTTTCGAGTTGCTGGAGAAAACAACAGCAAACATAACAATGTCGGCATCATCTGTGACAAATAGCCACCGAACATCGAAAGCATTTATGCTGGTCTTCCAATCTTATAATTGCTTTCTATGTTGCAACAACATACATGTATGGATATCCAGGAATAAAAACAAATTGCTAACTTAATAATAATTAAATAAGTAAATAAATTAATAAAAATATACAAATTACTGACTTAATTGCCAGTTTCTTTCCAAAGACAACAACATCCCTGAGCATCATGAGAACCCTCTCACAACTGTCCTTGCCAGCCATCTGCACCATGGCTGATCCCTCTTTTGACTTCAGAAATCTTATCTGCAACAAGTTAGGATTATACCATTTACGAATGAAGTCATGAATGATACCTTCCAGATAAAATAATGTCTTCAAGGAAATAACATTTTAAGCATTTTAATAAATCTGATAACAGTTATTATTCGATTGAATGAATGAATAATTAATGAGGGCTTAGCAAAACTATCACCAAATAAACAAAGCAAGGCACTCTCACCTTGAGCACATCACCATAGAGACACAAGAGGTTGAACAACTTCTGGCAGTTGAACTTTTCCATATTTATGCCGTAAATCATAAGAACACAATTCGGAACCTGGAACTTTGATCCAAACGTAGATCAGCGATGACTCATGATTATGTTTTTATAAAAAGCCAATTATATGCATCCAATTAAGCTCAAAGCTAATTGTAATACTTTAAAGCAAGTATAGAAAATAATTAGTAAGTTAGTATTACAGTTAATATTTCAAAGTAGAAGCAATGAGAAAGAGCAAATTCAAAAGATATTTCCTCGAAAGACATTAAACAAATTTATATTTTAAATAAAATCCAAAAAAATACTCCTCCTGATCTGATCAAATTGAAATGTTTTTTACAGTTATAACTACCTGGTTCTCAGCAGAGATGCCCCCACCATAAGAATCCCCATAGCCTCCATCAAAGTTGGCTCTGACCCCTGTTGAGGAAGCAGACGACCCCAGAGGATTGAAAGGACCGTAACCTGAGTAGGAAGCCATCAGATCATTTATCACTAATTCGGAGTTATTCCAAATATACAACCAGTAATAGATTAGAAAACATTATTGTATATAAATTATAAAATTCACCTTATATATGTATGTGACCTTCGCAACAACATTCCATAATTACAATGACAAACAGCAAGTGACCAACGAAAACGAACATTAAGCTAATACCAATATATATATAAATAGATATTTATATAATACGATATATGTATATATATATATATATATAATATTATATATATAATATAATGTAACAATAATAATAACAACTGTTGCTATCCATGCATGACATTCAACCTATACCGAGCAATGTCATTTGACTGTCACATCAATATAAAGGCCAGTGATTTTTCCATTTGACTATAATAAATGTATAAATTTAAAAAAATAAATACAAACCAAAATGCTGAGTAGAGCTGTTGGGATCAGCCAGCAGAGGCTTGCTTTTCTGGTAGTTAACGCTGGTGGTACCTGGTGCAAAGATGATTTGCAGAGATGAATAAATTAAAGTATTTCTTCGAATAACATAACATAACACATAACAGGTATAGACCCAGTAATAACAACTTTAAAAGTAAGAAAATATCACAAGTGATTTTGACCAAACATTCGAAAACGTGCGCACACCATATCGACAATATCTCAAAGTCGTAAACCCAAAGTATGTGCTACAAGGATAAACTCTTAAGACTCCATGGCATCTCATAGTTTGAACCTCTAGTTGTTTCACAAGCTGTCGTTGTTGATGTGTTGTTGGCGATGATGTTGGTGGCGAGGAAAGATTTTAGTGTAGTTGTTGAATGGGATAGATAATATGTCATTGTCGAAGGGCATACTGTATTGTTGTCGAAGGGGACACTGTATCATTGTCGAAGGGGACACTGTATCATTGTAGAATGAGATACTGTATCATTGTAGAAGGAGATACTGTATCATTGTAGAAGGAGATACTGTATTGTTGTCGAAGGGAATGCTGTATCGTTGTCGGAAGGGATACTGTATTGTTGTTGAAGGGATGTTGTATTATTGTTCTTCACAAAGACTCGTACAGCCGAATCATTGTGTAATATACATTTCCGAACATTCCCTTTCCATCCGTCAATTGGTCCGGACCGAAAACACATAAAAATAGATTCCTCTCCAGATCTGCAAGCCCCACTCACATGAGAGGAACTGTTTGGCTTGTGCAACTGAAATGTTACTCTGGCAACTACTCCAACTACTCTTTCTGGTAAGCATGGACCATTATTGAAAGGTTACATGGATTTGTTGAACTCAAGCGACCAGCATTCTGCTTTGGCATATTTCCAGACATAAAATTGTGGCATCCCTTTTCGATGAAATTAGAATGTCTTCCAAACATTTTGCCTTCCAATCTGGAATTCAAAAAAGGTGAACATTCTTAGAATCGCCTGAATTTAGTCGAACGTCAAGCAATTAGGTTGGAAATAATTTTTAATAAACGTTGATTTTAACGATTTAGAATAACTAAATGAGGAACACAAGCATCTTTACCATCACTTGATAATGTATACTTGTGTGCTTGCAGTTGTTGATGTTGTTGTTGTTGCTGTTGATATTTTGTTCGGGTTGTTGGGAATATCTTTGTGATGGTTTTGGAATTGTTCGAGCTGTGTTAGTATATTGTGGAGAATGATGACTTCATGTTAATCTGTGGTGAACGAGCATGTGTTTCTGAAGACTAGAGTGATGTAGGTCCTTGTCTTTGTTCCTATTCGTTACTTGTACTGTATGTACAAAACTCCCCCAATAGCACAGCACAAATGCTGTTCACTCAGAACTTATGAAAATGCTGCCGCATTGTTTCCTGCGTTGATGTTGTCGAGTCTGTTTTTTGAGAGATACAAACGCCATGCCATGTTTTACTGGCTGAAGTGTTTCAAATGAAGTGAAAGAAGGAATGTCAAAGGCATGTCACCATAACAAGAACCATCACGGACACCAATGAAACACAATGACAATCCGTCGAACGATTAATCTAAGTTGACTAACTTGATGTGGCAGTGTAATCCCAGTTATTTGCATCATTTCTTCTTACTGTCAGTTTAGTAGGCTGTATAGGTTGATGAGAATATTATTACATTAGTGTCACAAAAAGGCACGAAAGATAGGCAACGTGGTAAATGAATAAGCACAAAGCTAAAAAGGTTAAGCTTGATGCAACTAAGAATATTTATGAAACTTGTATTGACTATTGTGACCCTGTGATTAGTATAGAAAATAAAATAACATTAATAGCAATCAACGTTAAGAACAGCATCAAGAGCAACAACGACAATGTACAGAAAAGATGAGTATCATAATCATTCCAACTCCAATCACAAAAAACGAGTATCATAATCATTCCAACTCGACCACAAACCTTGGCGTACTCTGCTTTAATTGTGCACGAGTTGGCATAAATGTCCGCACCATGCAGACCATTCTTGGCCTTTGTGGCATTTTCAAAGTTCTCGAATGTGAATCATCAAATTAAGGATCATGTCATCAATGGACAGTAGATAAAATGTGCACTTAGAAGAACATAGCAGTAATCAGCAAAAAAAAACATCAAGAATCAAAAGTTGATACATCACTGGAGATGCATTAAGAACAAATTATATATAAAGCATGTAATGTATATATATACATATGCTATGTATATGTATATAGCATACATCCCTTTATCCAAACGGCAGGATCGAATTATCGAAGAAACCATGAAAAGGATATTCAACGAGGACTTGCACTCCGTTCTTCCTGAAGATGACGATCCTGATCACTTCAGCCAGAGGGCTGCATATGGCATGGATGACTTCCTATAAACAATTGCAATCAGTTGCAGTTCAAAGTGGGAGGGCTTTGAAATCAATTGCTCAAGTTAAATTGTTGGCCATCACTTAATGATCGATAAGTTCCTAATACATCTTCAGAAAAAACTTTTAAATTCTTATGTACAACCAAATTAATTGTATTGCTTTACAAGGATCTCTTAAAGCATAATTTTAATTTTATAAATTTTAAATCTATTTATTTAATTCATCAGATACATACCACTGTGATGGGATGTCTGGCATTCATGATCGTAAGGAGGATGACATTACTGTTTGCAACTTCCATCATGCTGGACCTAAATTCAAAATTTTTTAGATTTATATTTCAAAAACATTTGACATTTCATGAAATCCTTGAATCATTTAGAAATCCTTCTTTTAAATTGAATATTTCCATCAGGCCACAAGTTTTCACATTTTATGCAAAATATTGATATTCTGACATTCAAGAAATCTAGCACAATCATGCAGACATTTTAAAACAAAATAAACTGTTAAAATACATCTCCCTTAAAAGCAAGCCTTTACAAATTCCGATGTAAATCAAATCACTTTTAGTAAAGAATCCACATCGCCAGTCACAAGACATCATAACGATAATAATAATCATAATAATCTTGATAATCATAACAATCATATTAATCATAATAATCTTGATAATCACGACAATTGAATTGAAAAAAGTATCAAGCATTTGCAATAACATGAATTACTTTCCACTTTCTTGAAACTGTCTTCGTAAATGAAACAATCCACAAAACACTCTCACTAAGAACCACCAATTAAGCTTCAATAAAAGGCTCAAGACTCAGTGAATTTGACTAAAATTCCACATCAGGCCAGTAAGGCTTAGTTATTTCGTGGGCGCACAAAGAGAGAGGCAAAGAGCCAGTGAATGGACAAAATGGGTGAAGCGCCAAGAAAACAAAGAATTCAGAACAAAGACCAATCATAAGAATAATCATCTCAAGAATGCACGGCACTGACAGCAACAACAATAAGAGAATTCTCATGCATGCTGACATCTGCAAGTTTAGGATGACAGACTTTATTCACCTGACTTTAACCAAAGGTATGATGATGATGATGATGATGATGATGATGATGATGATGATAATAACAATAATAATAACAATAATAATAATAATAATAAATAGTAATAATAATAATAATAATAATAATAATAATAATAATAATAATAATAATAATAATAATAGCCAAGCAACTAATTAAGAATGACTGAAGGCTCTCGTTACATGTTATTCAACAAAAAATGTCACATTACTTTTTGTCAACATCTGGTCTCTTGATCTTGTCGCTCCTTGAAAAATTATAAAAAGCAGGCATTCCACCTATAGGGACTTCTTTTTCCTTGAATATTCAACAAATTTAATTATAAATGATTATTTAATTCACAATTATTTAATACAGAATTCTTTTAAGTAAAGTTATGTCGAATCAGTTAAATAATTGGATAATTGAACATTGACAAGATGTATTTACTCTTGTGTGGTTCACGAGTCTAACTGCAGATTCAAGATCCTAAAAAGGCATATCAAGCAGGTTATAGCAATAATAACATTTGATGATAATAAATATTATATATATAATATAATGTATACTGTGTCATTACACATTTCTAGTAATTCAATGTAAATATTGCAAACATAATGCCATAAATCCACATCAACAAACAATTCCATTTGTGTATGACATTGCTTTATTTGACTTTAGTTGGAAGATGTAACAAATACTTGCACAAAATAATTTAGTAGTAATAAGAAAAATGTTAGCAAAATCACCTCGTATTCAACCAAAGCCATTCTTTTTTGAGGGAAGTTCATCACGTAGCTAAAAAAAAAATTTAATGCTTATGAATAAAAATAGAAACAAAGAACAAATTGTGACTATGTTAATGATTGCCTGTGACACAAAACTGCTTCTTTACAACAAAAATTCAAAGTGGAACTTTTAACAAAGATGTTTGACAAGCAATAAAGTGTCAATGATTTGCTAAATTGATGATCTGATGACTTAAAGAAGGCTACAATTTTCCCATGTCATATCAAGTATACAAAGTCACAACAATATATACCAGCAGTTAATTGCCTATATCCACATTGCCTCTATTTTTTCTATTTGTATAATTGTAAATTTTTATTCTTACAAAGATGTACCAGTGCAAACTGGATAAGCCAAGTGTTTTAGTTTTACTCACTGTTATTCACACTTGCAACATTTTAAAGTTTGAAGTAATGTCTCAGCTACTCACAAAAACTGATAATTACTGTGTCTTTCAAGATTCTAATTAACATTTTAATCGATTTAATAGATCATTTTACGATGTCACTCACGTTAGCAACAATGGTTATCAACCATCAAAAACTACGGCTCCTATTCATCCCATAAAACATCTAAATTATCCATACACTCATGAACTACTTCTTAACAGATTTCATTTAAAAGGCAATGCTACATTTGGATTCTAACTGTCCACAGCTACAATCAATCATAATCAAAGGTTAATGAGGAGACCCAAAGCTCTCACCTGATGGTTCCAAACCCTTGAAGGGCTTGGATGAGGTCTGTGTCAGTTACATGTTCTGAAAGGCCTCTAACATGAACAACACAACTAGGGGGTACGTTTGGCTGCATGAAATGAAGAATAACGCATTTAATTTAAGATATCAACCGCGTCTCTGCAAACATTATCAATTCGTTCAAAAAGGAATGATTTATATCACACACAAAGAACTAAGGAATATATGCACCATTTCCATCGACATAAATTAAAAATGACAGCAAAATGGCCAAATTTAAACAGAACAGAGAATGTGAAATTTCGGTTTATAAACCTTTGTGACATTAACGCTTTGGCCCTGGTTATTTTTCATTCTTTTGTTTGAAAATAGACTGGATTCATCATCGAAGCTATAATTTGCCATACTATACATGATACCAAAGTTTACTCGGCGGAAGTTCCCAAAAACAAAATTTATATTATGCAATATCAACCGCAACAAAATTTTATTTAACAAATTTAGCTGCTATACTTATTTTAGTAAACTTAAAATTTTAAAATTAATTTATAATTTGCGGAACCCCATCGAAGGCCGTCCATCTAAAAACACTTCCGACCGAGGTTCTCCTCGAAGTAACCTGGGAGCCGCGGGGTCGAACCGTTAGCCGATTTGTAGTTAAACCGAGCCAAGCTGAATAATATCGCAGCCGCTGCCAATTTTTAAATCTTGAGTCGCCGCTGATTTTACAGCAAAGCCAACCAATTTCTGTTGTATTCATAACAGCCAGTTCTAGGCGCTTGATTCATTAACATAAAATATGTCCCAGTTTCCAGCACTATGGTACATAATTGTCAAAATCATAACACGCTTAACTTATTATCGGTCCGCTATCTAAATGTTTTAAACAAACTACCCTATTGCAAGCGAAGCTATTGCCCCATTGCGTTATTCCCCCAGTTTACTTAACAGCTCAGTGCCAGCCGAAGAGTTGTTCTCTGTAACAGGACTAATTTTGAATGGGAAAAGGTTATCATTAACGTCTAAACTGCATATCCTTTGTTCAATAATGAAGCAAAATATAGTTTTAAATTCACTGGATTGAAAACAGCCTTGACTTAAGCGTTTTTTTAAAGTTGGTTTATTGCAGTTTGCTTCAGTATATTTATTTATTTATTTATAATATATTTTTCATCTTGGTTGAATTCGGTTACTAAGCCGTAAACCAGGGGTACTCAAACTTTTTTGGCCGGGGTCCACATTACATAATTTTCAGATAGGTGGCGGTCCACAAGGGTCAAAGTCATGCGGACCGGGGGGGTAAAGTAAAAAGTAATGAATTAATATTAAAATGCTGTCAGACTTTTTATTTAGTGTGATGCATGGAACTGTTTGTCCTTCATGACTTCTATGATATTTGGAGAATAGCTAGTAATTGCAATTCTCAAACAATTTCCAAGATGAACATCAGTTAATTGACTTCGATTTTTAAACTTGATAATGTTCATAGTTGAAAATGATGATTCACAGGTATAAGTTGATCCAAATATTGTCAGAACTGATAAAGCCAATTTCTTGGAGCAATTAAATTTATTTTTTTGGAAATAATTGGAGGTCCACTTAAAAGCTATCGGCGGTCCGGATTGTGGACCGCGGTCCGCAGTTTGAGTACCCCTGCCGTAAACCATACATACTGCAAAGCCGCGGCTAGCTAGCTAACTAAAATTCTTTCAAGCCGAGCTGGTTCCCTGAATACCCTCTGTTCCCAGGTCTCTCACAGTGGCAACCACACAAACTTGAACATAATTTTCGTTTGTGAGTTTCAGCTAGTTTATGTCTCTTCACTGAGAATATGTAAGATAACAAAAACTCTGGACAACGAAGCCCTTCAGTTGTAGCTAATCTTCAAGACATCACAACAACTCAAAATTTATTTGCAAAATCAAAAAAACTTCCACACTAACTTAACAGGAACATCAAAATTTGGCCATTAAAAGTTTATAAAAACAAACATAGTTTCACAAAATGACTCAAGTACAGGGAAAAATCAGATTATAAATGTGACTAGAGGAAAAGCTATGTAATAAAACTGCTTTAGAAAATATATTTGATCTTGAATGAATGTTTCAGATTTGAATCAATGAGAAAAGCCATCATATTTAGTTAAAATGAACAATGAAACAAGCAGATCTCATAGAAAAAGATGCACATTAACTAAAATAAATAAACAAAACTACATGGAACAAAAACAATCAAGGAGAAATATTCCCAAATCACCCAACATTGATGGATTACAGTGATAGTCAAAATATATAAGTACCATCAAATCAAATATATTTGGTATAGAATCAAAGAGCTCTTACAGATCTGTTGGATCTTTATTCTCTTTCTTCGAGCAACTTTTTCCATCCTCCTTGTCACTACTTGCAGACTGGGATCTTGTACAAAAAAATTGTTAAAAAACTTCATAATTATTGCTGCTTAATATTCAATATAATCAACATTATCCCCATAACTTTCATGATAAAACCATCACAGGAAAAGTTATTCTCAGATTCAACAAACTAAGAAATTCACCTGCTTTTACCACCAGAGGCAAATCTTTGGCGAAAACTGGCAGCGAGCGAGGTGATCGACTCTCCAGACACGTGACGAAGCTTTGAAGCGTTGTTGGAACCTGATGCTATGGAAGGTCTGTTCCTGCGTTCGTCCCTAGAAAGGTGTTGTAAACATCACACACCTTTACAAAGTATTATTTTAAAAAGATTAAAATAACAATCAACGAAACACTAATCGCAACAAACCTGCAAACCATGACTGGACAAGTCGCATGACTGACGAGGTAGTCACTCACACTCCCTAATATGGTTCTTCGCATTTTTCCAACACCCTTAGTGCTTGTCACAATCATCACAGCTTTCTCTTCCTGGGCCACCTGACAAATCATCTCTCCAGCTCTTCCAGAAACTGTCCTTAAGACCCCTGGTACCTTAAGTTTCAGCATTATTTTGTCTGTTTTGAGAAAGCATAATCTCAGATGTGATATCTAGCTAAAGTACAGAGGTAAAATCAACATAAACACATCTATTTAACATCAGCAAAGAAATAAGCTTGTCTTATTTTGACACAAACAATCAGATGACTTTCTTACTTTGTTATCCTTCAACATAGAAGCCATTTTTTCTTCCAGTTCCTTCAGTTTGGTCTCTTCCTCTTTCCACATATTTGCCAAAACTCCAGGCGACACATGACTGTCTCCTTAATCATCAATTGAGACATTAATGAATTCATGGTGAGCTCTAACCAAATTCCACTAACTGGCTTTGTTAGAAGAAAGCTCTGGCAGTTCAATGCAATGAACAAGAGTTAATTTGTTTCCTGGTCTGTGTAATTTATCCAGATAATCTTTAAAACAAAGTTATTTGATAAATAACCTGCCTTCGTTCGCTATAATCGATTCACAAAAAAAATTCGATACTTACACTTCACAGCATTTTGCGACTGAGGGGTATAGTCAATAGCAATGACAATTTTCTGCTCCATGGCTCCCTTAATCCAGAAATTTTATATCATCACTAGCAAAAAGGCAATGTCAGACATGGTTTCGATCGACCCGAAATCTAAGATGTCGCAATCAATTAGTAAAATTATATTTTAACATTTGCCAAATTCAATTTATTTTTTTGGCAATTATGGTAGCAATCAGCGAGTAGATTTTTGTAGTTTGGCAGACACTTTGAATAAACTAAAAACAAAGTCGTACATTCTATCAAATTTTATAATAAATTGTTACCTTTACACCTATTATTTTTAATTGCAATATTATTATTAATTCAATTAATTATGTTTTCTGTGTTGTTTGCTGACTGTCATCGGCAATTAGGTGTTTGGTTTCGCTAGAATCGAAAGGAGCTTGCCAAATAAGTTGTAAATCGCTGTAACAAATGAATTGTCAGTAGGTTTATTTTACATTAACATGGATCTTAAACCGTCTTCCACTATCGCAACGGCATCTGCTTCAGCAGCTGCTGTTACCACCACTCCGAGTTCCACCAGCATCAGTAGTACAAGCATTAGCAGTGGAGCTAGTAGTAATCGAGGCGCACCTAGACCCAATATTATGGATGGGGTAGGTGCCAGAGTCATAAGGGGTCCTGACTGGAAATGGGGCAAACAGGATGGAGGAGAAGGACATGTAGGAACGGTCAGGAATTTTGAGTCAGCAGAAGAAGTTGTGGTCGTTTGGGACAATGGAACCGCTGCCAACTACAGATGCTCTGGAGCCTATGATCTCAGAATACTTGACAGTGCTCCTACAGGTTTGTCAAGTGTGTCTCAAAGTGCTGTCTTTCTTAACCCAATTTACATTAATAGTGTTGACTTTTTAGCATTCATAAACATTGCATGCTTAAAACATTTACAGCAGCATTCAATTTGTAAAGGAATCATTACATCATTTAGACATTACTCAATTGAGCCACCAATAAAATCAGTCACAGAGCATTGCTTGCTGTTCTTTCTATTTGCCTATTTTTGTTTTTTGAATTTCTTGCATTAAATACTTAAAATTTCATGAATAGGTTTGCAATACTCTAATTTTCTTAATTTATTTAAATTGATTAAAATTTGTTCAAGGCCTTCGACATGACGCAACAATGTGCGACACCTGTCATCAGACCCCGATCTACGGAATAAGGTGGAAATGTGCCGAATGTCTCAACTACGATCTCTGCTGCATCTGCTACCACGGAGACAAACACAACCTGAGGCATCGCTTCTTCAGGATCAACGTTCCAGGAGGCGAACGGTGAGCAAAATTGAGCCACTTGAAACATTTATGGCAATGAATTGAATTCTTTGGCGAGTCGTTTAACTTTGAAGTCATGTCAAAACTTTTGTGTCAAGATTAGATGTCATGATTTGATAAGATATTGTAGTGGAAGTCAGTAGTGGGTTTATTTTATGAAGTCTGTTTTAGTTATAAAAAAATTAAGATTTACACATGACACATTATTCATTTGGTCATGCAGCAAGCGTAAAATACTAAAAGCAGCTTGTCCATATCTTAACCTCGACATTAACATTACTAATCTCAAATGCCATGTTGTTTATTGCATTTTATATTTACGACTAGTCGTTAATATTACCAAATGATTTGTGTTTTATGAAGAATTGCCTTCCGTAGCCATGAATACTTCATGCATGCTACATAACCAAATCAAAAATACATTGCAGGGTCCTGTTGGAGCCCAGACGAAAAAGCAAGAAGATAACTGCAAGGGGCATTTTTCCCGGTGCTCGAGTTGTCAGGGGGGTGGATTGGCAGTGGGAGGACCAGGATGGAGGGAATGGGAGAAGGGGAAAAGCTACTGAAATACAGGTGAGACTTCTTTTGCACCTGTTCAATTTTTAATAAGGTCATAAATTAATTAGCATGTCTTGACATGATCATAGTAATTCAAATGATGTTATATAACCTGTAATCACAATGACCAACCCTGTAATCTGTACCTGACGAACCTTAATATATTTCTTAAATTTTAATTAGAAGTACCAGATTAGGAATAATTTGGTTGTATTACTTTGAATTGCTTATTTTCTTGAGTGCATTCCTATTCAAATAATTCATTTCTGCATGTCATTATAATTATGTTATATTTTATTTATTTATGCTATTATCATCATCATCACTTTCGTTTGGTTTTCCAGGATTGGAGTGCATCTAGTCCCAGGAGTGCTGCCTACGTCCTCTGGGACAGCGGGGCAAAAAATCTGTACAGGGTTGGGTTTGAGGGAATGGTGAGTGAGATTAATGATGATGATGATGATGAAGATGATGGTGGTGGTGGTGATGATGATGATGATGATAATAATAAGTACATTAGAAATTTCATCCAAAAAGTAGTGAAATTTCATCTAAACATCCTTATTATTCCAACCAATTTTGTGGCCACACTTTGATCTTACTGCTATAATTAGAACTGTTTCTCTGTCTAACAATCAGTCATGTATTCTATCAAACATTTTTAATACACCAATTTATGTATTAATTTAATTATTATTATAATGTAATAGTTTAGTTTGTTGTGACACATTATGTTGTTTAAACCAATTAACGAATTCCTCACAACCCTGCAGTCCGATTTGAAGGCCATAAGCGATGCCAAAGGGGGATCTTTCTACAGAGACCACCTGCCAAATCTAGGTGATCTTAGTTTAGCCAATCATTCACAACTGCCTTTACTTTGGCATTACATATTATTTATATCATTATGTTTATTACATAGCAGCTTCACTGGTAAATTGAGGATGACATTAATCATTACTGAGTACTGAGAACTGCTTTCAATCTATTGAACAGGTGAGCAGAGTCCTGGGACAAGGTCATCACAGGGAGGTATGCAGGTGGGAGACCAGGTAAATGTTGACCTGGATCTGGAGATAGTTCAATCTCTACAGCATGGGCATGGTGGATGGACTGATGGAATGTTTGAGGTGAGGAGAATTAATTTATGTCAATATTTGCATGGGTTATGACCTAATTAGTAATTGGCGATGCTGTCTAATTTAATAATTAGGGTAATAATATTATATAACAATTATGCAAATGATCTGGAAAATGGAATTAGTTTTTCATTTTTATATTTTCCTTTTTAATAATGTCGTAGTATTTGTTGACGCTTGAACATTTGCAGTGCCTCGGTACCACTGGAACGGTTTCCGGAATCGATGAGGATCACGACATTGTGGTCACGTATCCCAGTGGAAACAGGTACCCTTATTGATAGTGGTCTTCATGATAACGATGATGATGGTGATGATGACAGATTATGATGAAGGTGAACATTATCATGATTGCACTCAAAATATCTCATCTACAGGTGGACATTTAATCCTGCAGTGCTAACAAAGGTCATGACCTCTGCTGACGTTTCCTCCTCCTCGTCATCATCGCCACAATTCGTGGTCGGAGATTTTGTCAGAGTTTGCTCTGACGTGGAAAGGATGAAGTCGCTCCAGAGAGGCCACGGAGAGTGGGCAGAAGCCATGATGCCTGTAAGTTGGATTGTACCGTTTCAGAGACAGGTGGTCTTAAAATGTATTAGGTATTAGGATGGTAATTGGAATGGTTGTGGTTGAAATGTTGATTTGGATAATGGTTAAGAATCTTTTTCTTTGGCTATTAATATATAATAATAATTATTATAAATGATAACAATAATAATACTAATGATGATGACAATAGTAATGTAATAATAATATTAACAACAATTACATGCATTAATAATAATGTGCTATTAAATTGTACTTTTTATTTTAAATTTTTTGAAATACCTTAGGAAATACATTTTTGGAAAGAACCTTTGACATTAATTTGTTAAGCTGGCTATTGTTAAGCACTTTTGAATGAAGTCAGCTGCCTTTTGATTGTCTCTGTTTAGGCAATACAATTCGATTAGCCAGTCATGCCTTTTGTGCTAACTGTCGATGAGAGGGTAATTATGATTTTATTGTCTTGTTGCGATTATTGATCGTTACATTATTGCATTATTATAAATTATGTTAGCTCCAATGAATATTTTAATCGATCGGACATGGGACAAATGTTTGTTCGAGAGCTGGAAAAAATAAATGGAAATTTAAACTAAATTGAGAAGGATGATTACCTCATCAGTTGATGATTTCAATCGAGGGTCACAATAAAATTTAAATTAGCATTGTTATTATTGTTATTATTATTATTGCTGTTGTTGTTGCTATTACTATTATAAGTATTATTATTATTATTATTATTATTAACTTTAACCATTTAAAAGACGTTGGGGAAGATTGGACGCATCCAGCAGATCTACCAGGACAACGACCTGAAAGTGGAGGTCTGTGGTACGTCGTGGACTTACAACCCTCTTGCCGTCACCAAGGTCATTCTGCCCGAAAACGCCACGGTTGGAAACAACTCTGGAGGTAACTAATTTGGATCATTAATTATTATCTCAACTTTTTCTAATTTTCTTGTTGTAAGCACTTTAAGGAATTAGATTTAGTTAAACTAATTAAATCCGTTATTATTTTAGTTGGGTTTATGATTAATAAGTGATGCAACTCATGAAGGAAAAATCTTTTCTTCACACTCTTATTGCTGTTGTCAAATTTAATGGCAAAAGTTAAGGCATTCCTTAAATTGTATTCTTATTAACTTCAAACTTTATAGTCAGCGTTTCAGTTCTACTGAAAAAACTTTTTGAAACCCACGTTTCTGGGGACGTCAATGAGGAACTTGTCAAGGCTGCTGCCAACGGGGACAACCAGAAAGTGGAGGAAATCCTGCAAAGGTCAGAGGTCGATGTAAGTATGTGGCCGATGGATTCAGACGAACGAAAAGTTACGGTAGGATCGGTTTCGTTGATCGATTGATTTATTTGTGCGGATTGATTGAAGGTGAATGGAGTATTTGCTGGGCACACAGCACTCCAGGCTGCCTCTCAAAATGGTCATGTAGAGTTGGTCAAAATCCTCATCAAGCATAATGTCGACATGGAAATTGAGGTTAATATTTATAACCTCATTGCACATGTAATGCTTAGCAATTTATTATTACTGCAGCAACTTATGACCCATTAAGAATGGGTTAATAATTATAATTACCAGACAAGGTCATTTCTCTTATTGCGATCATGACAACTAATTTAATTACATTCAATGATAATTAGCCTTTTGTTGCCCTTCGATCTGAAAATGGCCCATGACTATTCAGCATAATTAATGCTAATTTTATTAATGTTATTGTCGCTAATGTTAATTTAATTCGATGCTGTTCGGTAATAAATCTGCAGGACAAAGACGGAGATCGCGCAGTGCATCATGCTGCATTCGGAGACGAACCCGAAGTCATCAAACTCCTCCAGAGAGGCGGAGCCGACCTCAACGCCCGCAACAAAAGGAGGCAGACGCCTCTGCACATCGGGGTCAATAAAGGTCACATAGGCGTTGTAAAAGTCCTTCTGGATCTCGGCTGTCATCCAAGTCTGCAGGTTGGCTTGCAGCGATCAGAGTGTGCTTTGTTGTGATTATGATTGTGATTATTATTTGTATTATTATTATTATTATTATTATTATTATTATTATTATTATTATTATTATTATTCCACCACAACATTTTATTTTACAAAGATTCTTTTTTAATTACATTTTACTTTGCTGCTGGTAATGTTATTCTAGTTTTTTTTGTCCTTAATTGTTACATATTTCTTTTATGTCAGTAGCTGTGATGAGGCTGTTTCGTTAGCCAATAGAAGCTATTAAACCATCACTTTCGAGAATAATTAGCGCCGACAAAGCCACGCTTCCTAAGAATTAGCGCATCACCGCATCATCGCACCTATGCACCATCAACTCCTCCAGGACTCCGAAGGCGACACCCCCCTCCACGATGCCATCAGCAAGAAGAGGGATGACATCCTCACGTTGCTCCTCGAGCACAATGCCGACATGAACATCACCAACAACAACGGATTCAATGCCCTCCACCATGCTGCCCTCAGAGGAAATCCCAGGTGATGATCATGCAATCATGTGGTGATGATGATGATGCTGATGGTAGCGATGATGATGATGATAGTGATGTTGCCGACGGAGATGACGAAGACGATAATTATGATTATTGTTTATCTGTTTTACTGGGTTTTCTAAATATCATGGCCAATTACCAGCTTGGTAAACAATTCGTCATCTAATTGCCTGTCATTATCACTCATAGATGGGTGATTAGCTTTGATGTGAACTTAATTCATAGGGAATGTATCACTTCTACCAACATATTAAATTTTTTGATGATTTTTTGTTTCCCTTATTTGCCATCTTGGTCATTCGATTGAAGTGTGACATCAACAATTATCCCTATGTTAATGGTTTGACTAATTGCCGTGACATGGGAACTTTAAGTGCAAATGATGATGATTAGTGTCGAATCTTGTTGATGCAGTGCCATGAGGATTCTGCTTTCGAAGCTTCCGAGACCCTGGTTGGTGGACGAGAGGAAGGACGATGGATACACCGCCCTTCATCTGGCTGCACTCAACAATCACATCGAGGTCGCCGAACTACTCGTGCATCAGGTAAGGGGAAGGAATGCTGAATTAATTAAGTAATTATTTATTTATTTATTCAATTAGTGGATCGATGAATGAATGAGTGAATGGATAAGTTGAATTGGATTGTTAGCTGACTAGCTAAGACAATTGGTTGATACACATATCCTTCTATCCAATTTCCATTTGCGTAATTTATTCATTATGTTGATGAGTGACTTGAATAATTCATAGGGCAGAGCCAACATGGACATCCAAAATGTAAACTTGCAGACAGCATTGCATCTTGCCGTAGAAAGACAGCACACTCAGATTGTCAGGGTTAGTTCCATGACCGATATGGTGCCTTGTTGTCTGGGTCTTTTTATATTAAATTGTATTTTGTATTAATTTATAATATAAATTAATTTATAATATATAAATAGTAATTGTAATCTTTTTTAGTAAGTTATTTATTATTATTTTTTATATCTTGATCAAAGTCAATTAAGGAACAAAATAAACTACTTATGTTAATTTTATTCAACCATCAATCAATCAATCTATAGAAAACAATGTGGAAGGCTCTGATTTGTCCTGCAAACTGTTTTTAAGCATTTAATGCAATTTACATTGCAGTGGGGCACACAAAACATCTGCTTTTGTTGAATGATGAAATTAGAGTTGTTATTATTATTATTATTATGATCATTACCATAATTTGTATTATTATTACTATTAAATAGCTTCTGGTGAGAGAAGGATGTAATCTGAACATTGCCGACAAAGATGGCGATACACCCTTGCATGAGGCTCTGAGGCACCACACACTGTCACAACTCAGACAACTCCAGGACATGCAAGACGTTGGAAAGGTTGGATCGACTCAATTAATCCGTCGACAAATGCATCGAGAATCGATTGACAATTGTCGGCAAATTGGTGAATGCCAAAATGGAATTGATGTTTAAATGAGAATTAACAGATAGTTTAACATAATTAATAGAGTTCAAATTTGGTTAATTGTTTTAATTAGAATTTATTGAGTTGAAGTCAAGTTGAATCAAGCTCGACAAATAATGGACAAATTAAATGATTTAATTTTTTTTGTTTCTACTCCATCATTCCAGCTGCTGATGGGTCTTGGGACGCCTGGTGCTGACAAGAAGTCCAGTGCTTCCATAGCCTGCTTTCTGGCTGCTAATGGAGCTGACCTGACATGGAAGAACAAAAAAGGTCAATCACCAGTTGACCTATGCCCTGATCCTAATTTGTGCAAAGCTCTTGCAAAGTGCCACAAAGAGAGACACAGGTGGCTACACATCTGCTCTATCTACATTTTTGTTATTGTTATTATTATTATTATTATTATTATTATTATTTTGTTTTTCTTTTTTTACTACAGTTACTATTCAGAAATTTGTATTATTTATACTTTTATTTTATGTTTCTTTTTTTCCAACAATAATTTATAAACTACTTAAGCTTAATTCCGATTTCAGCAGCGCTCTGAATGCAGTCCACAGTGTTCCATCTCTTCCGACCAGCCAGGGAGGAATTCTGCTGGTGGATGGGGAGTCTTTCGAAGATTGCATGGTCTGCTCAGACACCAAGAGGGACACCCTGTTCGGACCGTGCGGTCATGTGGCCACCTGCTCCCTCTGTTCCCCAAGGGTCAAGAAGTGTCTGATGTGCAAGGAGGCCGTTCAGTCGAGAACGAAGATAGAAGAGTGCGTCGTCTGCTCGGACAAGAAAGCCTCCGTCCTTTTCAAACCTTGCAACCACATGTGCGCTTGCGAAAGTGGGTTCACTTGATGTTTGTTTGTTTGTTTGTTGTGATTTGAATTTGTTTTGTTTCAAGTGGTTTTGTTTTATCATGAGTTTCCTCAAGGTAATCGTTATCGAGCTGACTTCTGGGATTGATGATGATGATCATCATTTAAAACTTCCAATATTTTCTTCTGATTCTATATTAAGTATATAATTTTAATATTTGACTTTATTGATCTTCAGGCTGTGGCTCGCTAATGAAGAAGTGTGTCCAATGTCGTGCTTCCATCGACAGAATGATAAGCTTCATCACGTGTTGTGGTGGTCCGAGTCGGTTTCAACATTTTCTCTTGCATCTCGTGCCCTCTTGCGATCGAAACGTTGGCTAATTTTGATTTATATTTTCACCAGCACCATCTTCGTCTTCACCACAACCTTCTGCAAGCATCCCACCTACCACCGTCAACGCAACATCCAATGGCACTGCCAAAGCTCCCTTGCAACAGCAACAACAACAACAGTATCAGAACGACAACAGCAGCAACAATGTCATGTCTCTGCTCACGGACGACAAGCTGTACACCGAAAACATGGGCTGTCTGTTTGCCTCCAACACGATATCCAACCTCATGTCACCCTTGGCAGGCCAGGCAGTTGCTTCAGGGGGGAGTCATAGTTCCCAGTCTCCCGGGCTTCAGTTCCTCATGAACAACGGTAGGCAGGACACCTCGACGGTTGCCGACGTCCAAAAGTTGCAACAACAACTACAGGACATCAAGGACCAGGTGAGTGAACCATCTGCTTGCTAATGAGTTGCGGTTAATTAATATATCAAGCACGGTAACTATTGTATTTGTGAGATGAGTATTCATTTGTACGTAAAGTTACTTATTTTCTTAACTGTTCATTAATTAAGCATTAGTTTAAGTAGTTTGTGCAATAGTTTGCTGTTGGTGTACCAAAAATCCAATTAACATTTAAAGAAATGTGACTTTTTTTGAGTTGTTTCACCCACGAATGCTAGTCCTAGCTAATCAGACTATTCCTCTTTGTTCACGTAATAACAATAATATAATATTAATAATAATAATAAAGAATAATTATCTATCTAATTGCTTTTCCAGACGTGCTGCCCAGTGTGCATGGACAGATTGAAGAACATGATCTTCCTCTGTGGCCATGGAACGTGTCAGATGTGTGGCGACCGAATGCTCGAGTGTCCCATTTGCAGGAAGACCATCGAAAAGAGGATACTGCTCTACTGAAGGTGTACAGTTGTTATTATATCATATTATATTATATTATATTATATATATTATATTATATCATATCATGTTATGCTATAGTACATGATATGCATTTGTTTTATCCAGACTATTATTTGTTATTGTAATTATTAACAAATGTTATTAATATTATTAACAAATAACAAATTGCTGTTATTATTATTATTGATGTTTTTTTGTCATTGTTTTTATTTTCTAATTATTAACTTGCAATTGTTATTAGTCATTCATATTTGCTGCATTTGTTCTTAGATTTTATCTCTTACCTTCATTTTTATTGTAATTTTTATTATAATTTTCTTTATTAACTTGAACTTGGAAATTACTTACATTGCAAGATGATGTCAATGATAATTTTTATAGTAATTGTTACTATTATTATTGTTGTTGTTGCTATCAGTAATAGTGTTATTATTAATGTTGCTGTTATTATTATGGTCATTATTATCTGGTATTATTATTATTATTATTTTATTATTATTATTATTATTAGTAGTAGTAGTACTGGTATTATTATTATTGTTGTTGTTATTCTTGTTGTTCCAGCTCTCACTCACTGCCATCACAACCATCAAGGACGGCTGCTTCTTTCCAGTTGGAAGCATTTAACTCCTTTGAAGATCAAAGATGCTTCAGGGGTGTCTAATAATCGCCGACAAGAGAACAATGATGATGATGATGATGATGATGATGATGATGATGGTGAGGATGATGATGATGAGGATGATGATGGGGATGAGGATGATGATGGGAATGAGGATGATGATGGGGATGATGGGAATGATGGTGGTTCTCCCAATCTTGGTGATGTTGTTGTTGATGACTTTGTTAATTAAGTGATTGTCGATGCAGTTAAATTGTGTTGTTGACGTTGTTGCTATTGTTGTATTTGACTAGTTTATTGGACAAATCACCTACCTGGTCTTAATATAATTATCATAATCATAATATCATCATCGCAGTCATCATCATTTCTCGTTATTATACGACAAAGATATGCAATGTTGTCTGTAGTGAGTATAGATGATTTGCATGACCATGGTGATGATGGTGATTGTAGCTAGCGCTCTCAATTAGTCTAGTGTTATCGGTTTGAATTCGTTATACTCATTGTGATGATAAACTTGCATCGTCCTCTTCATCATCATCATCATCATCATAATCATTAGCAGCAGCAGCATGCAGCACAGAAATGCCACGACGATGATAATGATGATGAATTTCCACATCAGTTGATGGATTCAGTGGATTTGTTTATAAATCGAAAAAAAATGTTGTTTATGTTTCGCCGTAAATTCATGACGCTAAGTGAGGCAAACAGATCCGTGCGTGTGCCAACTTTTTCACATGCGTCGTATCGTTCTGGAAGAGCCTTTCTCTCTGGTGTCCGCCTGCCACTCCCTACCCCATACCGGGTTTTTAGGAGACCGACTTTCCAAGCTCCCCCCCCCCCCCCCCCAGCACTGGTTTGGCCACACCCAATTGATGAAAGGTTGACATTGATTTTTGAATGAAATTTCTGCACTTTTTTTGTCAGCCTGCGAGAGATTGTGTTTTGAAGAATTTCTGGAATTCTTAAGTTATTATCGGATGGGATAAAAATTGTGCGGATTATTATTGTTATTAGAATTATGCGGATTATTGTTGTTTTTTAAATTATGCGGATTGTTATTATTATTGTTGTTGTTAATGTCATGTCTTCTCTGAAGATTGTCGTTTTTCAATCCATCATCGATCTGTAAGACTCTTGAACGGATGCTCACGGCATGTAATGAGCATTATGTCCTTACTACTGCGGAGTCATTATTATAATTAATACGACTTTGTAAAAATAAAAAAAAATAGTTATAATAATAATAATAATAATAAATGAAATTATTTATTTATTCCATTCCTCGTTGTCTCAGTGCAATCTCGAATGAAATTTTTAACTTTTCGGTTTGCAAAAGTTATCTTGTTTGCCTTCTCGAGTGGCATGGTGGTTGTGATTGTAATGGATTGTAATAGATTTACAGCGTTTTGTAATAGATTTACAACGTTTTGTAATTAACCATTGTTCTCTCTTCACTTCATTAAGTCGACCACGTTACTTTAAAAGCTTTTTTAAAAAAACCCGCGGCAAGAGAAGCTTGAAGTTTCCAGATTCTAAAGCCCATTCATCATCGATATCCATCTCTGTTGTTTACTGCCGCGATTTGAATTCATTCTGGTCGGCTCCCTGCTGAGACAAAAGGTTGAAGACAAATGGAGAAAATAAAAGGAACAACTACAACGTTGTAGGAGTTCAGACGACTTTGAGCGATGGTATAAGTCACCCTTTATTTACTTTCCACTGTTTTCTGTTTTCCACTCTCGCTCCTTTCTCTCACTCACTCTCTCTCTCAAGGATGGAAGCGATGCGCCAGTGATATTTGCGGCGGTTCCGATCAGTCGTTGTGGTGATGATGGATGGTGAATGGATGGGTGGTTTGTGGATGGATGGATGGATGGATGGATGGGATACATGGGATGTTATTATGCGTAAGGATGACTTGGTATCTGTTGGTAGTTGCTGAATTTGTCAATCGGATCTCACTCAGAATTGTCATGGAAACGAGCATTCAAAAGGTGTTGTTCTTGTTGTTGATGATGATGATGATGATGATGATGATGATGATGATGGTGGTGGTGGTGATGATGATGATGATGATGATGATGCGTGACACCGTTTGAAGAAATACCTTTTTGCTTCTGTTGTGCTTGAGCCGGCGCCTTTAACTATTAGTATTATTGTTGTTGCTGTTATTACTATTATTAATACGGCTAATATTTATGTTACTATTTTATTGCTCCATAGGTGTAAATCAACCTTTTGGGTGTAAAACCATTTACCCGGTCATCCCCCACTAACGGTGACTGATGATAATGATTGCCAAATTTGGGGAACGTCATCAATATTCTCTAGGGTTCGAGTAAGTGCGTTGGTGATCTTGTAAGCTCCTCATATCTCACCTTTGTGTTTATATCACGAATTCTCAATGATCCGAGAATGTCTTCTCTCTCTCTCCCGGGGATACTATCTCTCCCTCTGGATCAACCACGGATGGCCCGCCATCCCACGGCGATTCTACTCTCATGGAAGCATAATCGCGACACGGAATGTCAGAAAGCCGTTAGGTAAACATTAAAATAATAAAAACAATCGAGTAATATTGACGTCGAGGTGAATATGTTATGACATAATTAATATGAAATAGTAATACTTAATACATAATTAATAATAAATAATAATAATAATTGTGTGGAACTAGTCGCTGTAATGATGTGTGCCCCTTGTGGACGTGAGTGTGAGGTCGACTATTGCCTCAATATGGTGTCCTCAATATGACCAAACAAACGGATGGTTGATTATGTCGCCAAAAACGATTCTAAATTTTAGCATCGATTATTATCCAATAAAAATTGCGTTCGATATTAATTATCTTATTATTATCGTTACTGTGATTCATCATTATAGAAAACGATCATTGATTAGCTAGAATTTAATAATTAATAATAATAACAACAATAATAATAGTAATAATCATCATAATAATAATATACTCTTATTAGTAATAACTGTGGATCGCAAAATATCTCATGACTTTTGATCATGCCAAGCATTTAAAAAATGACTAGTCCGTAGCATCGGCTCGTCCCAATATTACGAGTTATCGTCATAAATTGCGTAATTTAGAAAAATATTTCTATCGCCCTAAGTCCTTGCAATTATTGTCTGGCCGGGTAATTTATTCATTCACGAATTCATAGTCTAAAATAGGAGCAGGTATCAGGACGAGGAAATTAGATTAATTTATTCAACAATATTCTTAATACGAGTTATAAATAAACCGTGTGCATTTTCTATGTGACATATTTACAACCAAACACACAATAAAAATGTCCACATCATAATCATCATCATCGTCGTCGTCATCGTCGTCATCATCATCATCATCATCATCATCATCATCATCATAATCATCTCACGAGTCGTATACTCGCTAAGACATGACTGAAATAAATAAACAAACGAACGAACAAACAAAAACAGAAAGGGTGACACTCGTGACGTCATCATTTGACTGACTTGAAATTCAACGAAGGCGGTGACGTAGACGACGCCAGAGGTATCTTAATAAAACCTTGACACTTGGAGTACTTGGGGTAGCGTCGCGTGTGTCGTCGATGGTCGCTTGAAGCAACTCTGCTGTCGTCAGATGTCGCTGGTGACGGTGACGGCGTTGGCGGTATCGTCATTGACGTCGACGATGGCAATGATGACCATGGTGATGACGTTGACGACAATGATGATGTTGATGACGATGACGACAATGATGATTTTGATGACGATGACGACAACGATGATGGTGATGGTAATGATAATGATGATGGCGTCGAAACCGATGTACAGTCGCTGCAGTTTGATGTGTTTGTCGGCGGTAGACTAAGCTCGGAAATGTTTTGCTGCAAATACACCTGGTCGACCCCTCCATCGTAGGTGGAGTTGTCGCTGTTTTTTATCCTGTGACCTCTGTGGTTGAACTGGAGGAACCAAGAACTGTTGACGGCAGAATAATAATAAATTGCCCCGTTGTGGCTCACTTCTGTCATCCGACATTTTGGATTCTGACCTGAGATCTGAAAGAACGATGTAAACGAGTGGATGAGTGTAACTGTCTTTCGATTTTCTACTTCTAAAACGTTACCCAGGACACCACTGGTCGATCAACGAACTAATAATTTTATTCATTAACTAACTATTATTAACTAACCAATTAATTACGTTGAATAACAGCACGTGATTTAAACGGCAAACGCGACACTCTTAAGTATTTCACGTATCATCCATCCAACTGCAAGAAGATTAATGCCTGAAGTTTGGGCGATAATGAGGCGTCTGGCATCCGTCAACTTTTGATAAGATGGCGAATAGAAGTACTTGGGAAAGACGGATGTACTTCTCAATTTTTGCTCGATTTTTGTTTTTGCTTTTCTTTTTTATTTTTTTTTTAAATAACGATCGATTAAATTTTAAATTTAAACCACGTCGTCTGCTAGCAAGGCCCGCTTAAAACTAACACGGAAAGGCAGGAAGAGCTGGTGGATTCCTAGTTTAAAACCTTTCGTGGAAACGTGATGATGGATCACAGGAAACAAAGACTTAAAGATGAAGTAAGAGAAAGATTCTGCAGTTTCGGAACAATGGCATCTCATCTTTCCATGGACACGGCACCTGGAAATACCATCCGAGGAAGTGGTGAGGAAATAAATGCGTGGAGAGGCAACCATTACAAAGGCATTTAAGCTGGATGTAATTTATCGATAAAGATCCAGATGCACGCGCTTAATACGGAAACAGGGTTAAAAACGGAAAATGTCATAATAATAATAATAATAAATAATAATAATAATAATAATAATAATAATAATAATAATAATAATAATAATAATAATAATAATAATAATAATAATAATAATAATAATAATAATAATAATAATATAATAATAATAATAATAACAATAATAATAATAATAATAATAATAATAATAATAATAAATAATAATAATAATAATAATAATAACAATAATAATAGAAATAATAAATAGGATAAAAGAGGTGGTGATGATGATGGTGATGATGCTGATGATGATGAGATGATGATGATGATGATGATGATGATGATGATGATGATGATGATGATGATGATGATGATGATGATGATGATGATGATGATGATGATGATGATGATGATGATGATGATGATGATGATGATGATGATGATGATGATGATGATGATGATGATGATGATGATGATGTGATGATGATGATGATGATGATGCTGATGATGATGATGATGATGACGACGACGACGACGACGACGACGACGACGATGCATTTTAAATTCACTAAACTTTCCACTCATGCAAATCGAAACCAAACAATACGATTAAGCACCTGAAGCAAATATTATTACCTTAGAAATAATATTTCCTATTTTGTTGAAGCAGATGTATCTATGGGAGACTGAGCTTCTGATTTTGACGTAGAAGCTGATGCCGTCTTGGTCGCCGCTGTAGCGTCGTCGTCTCCTCCGTCGTCGCTGGTCGTAAGCGCTGTGACGTCGTTGAAATGAGGTCAGTTCAAAGTTCACAGAAGTGGGTCGGGGCTCCGATATGATCTCTAGTCTGGCTTTAAAGAAAGGTTAAGTGATCGTCAGTGATTGAGATAAAATAATGATGATGATGATGATGATAAAGTAATAATGATGATTATGATTATGATGATGATGATCACGACGATGTCCGTGATGGTGACGATGATGACGACGGATTTTCTAATTAATAAATTATACAAAAGAATAATATCGTCATTAGAAAAGAGCATGATCATAATAGCACTGGAATGACATCAAAAAGAATTCAAAGATGTAATTAATCCCAATGTAAAATTAATCGTGAAATAACGCGACGTTATCGTAACTAGCGCTTTTATAAACAATCGCCGATATAAGCATTGAAATGAAACGTAAATAAATCATTATTGCTTAGCGGCTATCGGGTAAATCCACCACAATTACACATTTGACTTCCTTCTTAACTGACAGAATTAATAAAAAATTACAATTATGATAAAATTAATAGAAAATTAGAATTTAATAACATTAAATTATTAACTTATACAAATTTAAAAAATTAGAATGTAATAACATTAAGTAATTAACTGATAAAATTAACTGAAATTTAGAATGTAATCATTTAATCAGAACCGAACAAATACGAGGTCGAAAGTCACGTGACACTTGAACAACCAATCGCATGTAAGCTTGAAAAACCTCTCTTGAAAAGAATACCTTTCATTGATCCATTTGAATGAATTTACTTCAAAATGACTCATTAGTTATTCATTGAAAAACCTCTTATTTATCCGATAATAAAATAATAATTATTCAACTTTCTCAAATCACAAACACACTTATATTTGTTATTGTTTCGGGAAAACCAAACATAAACGAATAAAATTCCGAATGACCGAAAACTGGGTCACTTACCTAGAGGGCTTTCCGGAGCAGCCAAAGCGTTGACCTGCGTGCCCTGAATTTGGACGAATTTTTTGGAACAAACGGAATAAAGTTGTGATTTCAGGGTGACCACTGCCTCGTTATTAGATCTCTTCGTCCTTCTCGTAATCATCATCATCGTCGTCGTCGTCGTCGTCGTCTTCATCTTCCTCTTCTTGCTCCTCCTCCGCAATAGCAATGAGTAAGAATGATGTGAGCCGTCTGGTAATTCCCAACTGCTTCCAAAAATTGTGGTCAGATTATCTGGAGAAGCCGGGAGGCTGTGTTTCGTTCTGATTTGGAAACTGCCCCTCGCTTTCCAGTCGATGAGGTTGCTTTCGTTCATGATTAGCTGGAATATTATGATTAACTGGTTAGTTAATGTACACGAGCAGCTTCTAATAAGTGGTTAAGTACAATGGCTTGTTATTACACGTACCTCGCTCTCCTTGATCGATCAATCAATCAATCAATCAAGCGAACAAGCAGTCAAACAGATTCACTGTCGACGGCAAATTAATCGATTAATCGTTAACAAACGAATAACAATCCAACAAATTAATTGCAGTCGTTCACCAGTTAATCGAGGATAACCATCTGATGATCGAATCAGTTGAACGAGTTGAATGATTTGAATGAATAGACTCACTTCGAGACTAGACCTTGCAGAGTTGACAGAAGATAAGTCTTGGATGTCTTCAACAACTGATGCCACAACAACGACTATTGAAAGAACACAGAGCCACCTGCCGACGACAACAAGAACAACAACAATTGTATTATTGTTGCAAATTTATTTGGAATGTGAAGCCGGCATAATTACGAGACGAGAGCTTAAGATTGACAAGAAACCTTTTGTAATGTCTGTGAGGATCATGTGTAATCGTCATTTATTATTTATTCATTACGTAATTACGTAATGCTCTCTCATGAATTATTCATGCGGTTTATTGTTAATAATAATAATAACAATAATAAGGTACAATAAACTGATGTTAAAGAAATAACTGTCCTAATATCTGGCATTATTATTATTATTATTATTATTATTATTATTATTATTATTATTATTATTATTATTATTATTATTATTATTATTATTGTTATTATTATTATTATTATTATTATTATTATTATTATTATTATTATTATTATTATTATTATTTATTATTATTATTATTATTATTATTATGATTATTATTATTATTATTATATTATTATTATTATTTATTATTATTATTATATTATTATTATTATATATTATTATTATTTTATTATTATTATTATTATACATTGATGTATTGTTTTAATTTAATTGTTTTATTTAACAAACAGAAAAAATCTAAAAAAATTGTTGGAGAAACTCGACAAAATTTGACGTCATCATCATCAAATGTCGTCTTTGTCGTAATCGTCATCATTATCATCATCATCATCATTACTATTGTTATTATCATCTAATCTAGTTGCCGTTATTGTTATCGTTGTTATTCTTGTGGCTCAGGGGCAGAACAACAATAGGTGAACAAGAGATGACTAAAGCGATGATTAATGATGATGATGATAGTGATGCAGGTAATGATGATAGTGATGCAGGTAATGATGATAGTGATGCAGGTAATGATGATAGTGATGCAGATGATGATAGTGATGCAGATGATGATAGTGATGCAGATGGTGATAGTGATGATGCTGGAATGATAATCCTGTACAACGTACGTCGTAAGCCTGGTGAGGAAGAGGTTCAATTGGAGTTCATGGAAGGATGGAGCCATTTATAGAGTCAAACCATTGTTGAACTCTTTCTACGGTTCTTCACTCTTTCTTCTGCTCTGTCGTCATGGGTGCCTGCAATCAATCAATCGACCAATATATCAATCAATCAATCAATCAACTATTCATTCATTCATTCAATCAATCGACAAATCAGTCAGTCAATCAGGCATTGAGTGATTGAATTAACCGAGCAATGAAACTTCATTCAACATGAGTAGCGGTTCTTCAATTGCTTCTTAAATATTTCATTTCAACAATTACGACTACGTCAGCGATGAAGCCTATCGGTGATTGTACTGCTGCGGCTGATGATGATGATGATGGTATTGATATGGATAAATATGGATATGATGATGATGATGAGCGGGAAGAGAAAAAAAAGATGAAGACGACGACGAAGACGATGATGACGATGGAAAAGGAGATGGCAGCAATTGACGGATATGTTTAGCTCAGTTGAGTAACATTTGTTTAAGAGCGAGTGCGAGCTACCTTGATATCATGGTGAAGTTGATATCATGGTGAAGTTGATATCATGGTGAAGTTGATATCATGGTGAAGTTGATATCATGGTGAAATTGATATCATGGTGAAGTTGATATCATGGTAAAGTTGATATCATGGTGAAGTTGATATCATGGTGAAGTTGATATCATGGTAAAGTTGATATCATGGTGAAGTTGATATCATGGTGAAGTTGATATCATGGTGAAGTCTCTTAAACAAACTTTCCGTTCAGCGAAAAAAAAACTTCTTTGTAGCTATTCACAGCACTCATCCGGTATCCTTCAGTCAATCCGCGAGTATCAGTATCGGTATTGAGTATCAGAAGAATGGAAGGAACGAAGGAGGGATAAGGTGACCGAGAGCAAAAGACAGGCAGGTGTCTGAGACTGTGACAATGAAGTCATTTGAAAAATGTTCAAATAGTTGAAATGGTTGAGAAATTTCACTTGTTGACTTCAACGAGAGACTAGTTCCTGTTATTATAATAATATGATAATATATAAGATGACGTTGTCGTTGTCGTCACCTCCACCGTCATTGTCGTTGTTGTTGTTGACGTCGTATGATGTTATAAGTTCTTGTTATTATGTTATTGTTGTTTTTGTAAAACTCGGGATAGGATTGGTTTGGTAAGATATTTCCTTTTTTAAACAATTTTGGTTTTGAGAAACAAATTCATAAAATTTCGTTTGTTGATAAACAAAGGGATTTAACAGTTTGGTTTTTTTTCCGGACGTGAAGTCTCATTATTATCGTTGTTATTATATTATCATCATTGTTACTGTTGTGATTATTAATATATTAATTAATACTATATTATATATTATATAATACATATAAATATATATTACAATAATAATGTTATATTGTATTATATATTATTATTCCATATACATATTACATGTAATAATAAAAATAACTTCTTATTTGAGTAGAATAATTATCTTTATTGTTGTTATTGTTTTTACAATTGTGCGATGTTATCGACGAAATTAACAACACAACAGTCGTTAACTTCTTGAAGTCATGTTGCTCGTCAAACGAATGACGTCAGAAATTGAGTTTTAAGTGATTAAAAACTTTAATCGAATTGAATTCAATGTAGTAGAATATTAAATTATCCTGAACTTTAATTAAAATTTAATTGAATTTAACTTAATTAATTCCCTCCGTTTGAGTGATGAAATGTCTTATCATCATTGCGAGGTTGCAGTCACATTATCGAATGATTATTAGGGTTAAGTCTTTATCCACGATAAACCAAACAGGACTTCTGCTGCAATGATGACAATGATGACGATGATGATGACGATGACGACGGCGACGATATTGCAATTAAGAACATTTTAATAATATTGCAATTAAGAACATTTTATTAATATTGCAATTAAGAACATTGCATTAATATTGCAATTTTAAGACAATAATCAATTAATTGGCACCGTTATACTTATTTTTCATTACTAAAATCTTTTTTTTAAATCATCTCATATTGTGTTAAAAACAATGACATTGTGGCAGACATATTATTGAAAGTCCTAAGAACGCATTCATATCCACATTGACATTCACTGACATGAAGACCATCCATGGATAATTCTTCAATTGTTATTTTCCAAATTCGATTCACCTGCAGTAATTACTATTCTACGACAGGTACGTGAACCAATATATGTACTCGCACACGAATCTATTACAGGTAAGCGAAACAGTTCAGGTATATGCACAGGAGAGAAAGCCTGAGTAGAAGCAAGAGAATGGAGCACATACATCAAGAGGTTTTCGGATGTTGTTGCGTTAGTTAATTACAGCCGATCAGTTCAAATTAACTACTTTGTCCCTTCTGAACTTATAACCGTGTTCGTCGCGAAGGTGTACGTAATGATATTATTATTATTTTTATTATTATTATTATTATTATTATTATTATTATTATTATTATTATTATTATTATTATTATATTATTAATTATTATTATTATTATTATTATCATTATCATTATCATTATTATTATTATTATTATTATTATTATTATTATTATTATTATTATTATTATTATTATTATTATTATTATTTATTATTATTATTATTATTATTATATTATTATTATTATTATTATTATTATTATTATTATTATTTTTTATTATTATTATTATTATTATAACTAATAACTTTGTAACTATAGAATTGTTGAATATGCCAGTTAGTATTTCAATGTAGCATTTAACAAATGGATATTAAATAAAATTGTCGTGTACATATTATTACGGTATTACAATATCATGGTATGTTTTTAAGTGACTGTAATTTATAAAATATTGTTTTGTAATTTACCAAGCGACGGGTTTATTTTAATGAGTTAAAATTAATTTTATTATTATATTATTTTGATTTTTTTCAAATAAATAAAATAATCAGCTGCTACAACTTTGTTGGTGTTTATTCACAATCTATTTATTACAATGAAATCAAGATTATTTATGCAGTAATGTCAAAGCTATCATTCCACAATTTTAATTATTATTAGGTCGCAATAATATAATCTATATAATATGATATAAATTATAATATAATATACTAGAATATAATATAAGTATTAATATAATATAATAAATATATATAATATCATGGTAATGTAATGTATGTAATGTAATGTAATGTCATGTAATGTAATGTAATGTAATGTAATGTAATGTAATGTATAATGTAATGTAATGTAATGTAATGTAATGTGTAATGTAATGGTAATGTTGTAATGTAATGTAATGTAATATAAGGTAATATAATATAATATAATATATATAATCTAATATAATATAATATAATATAATATAATATAATCAATATCATATACTATATATTAATATAATATAATTAATATAATATATAATATAATATAATATAATATAATATAATAAATATAATATAATATAATATAATATAATATAATATAATATATATAATATAATATCTAAATATATCTAATATAATATAATATAATATAATATCATATAATATAATATAATATAATATAATATAATATAATATAATATAATATAATATAATATAATATAATATAATATAATATAATATCCTATAATCTAATATACTATATATAATATAATATAATATAATATAATATAATATAATATAATATTCAACGGTTAATAAATCATCATCAAAAGAAATGATTGTAATTTTATCTGTGGATGTTGCTTTTGCAAATCATTTAGTTTATCAACGAGAGAAAATATGTGCATCTTGATCATGAGGTCGTTTAATTTGTTGTTTTTGTTGTTGTTAGTTAATATGATCACTCAAAATTGTTAACATCAATGTTATTATTAATGTTTTTATTACACGATCATCATCATCATCATCTCGAAAGTAATTACAAAATTAACAATAGTCGTAATCATGCACATAATCCCTTTCTTTGTTCTTTCATCCATCCATTCGTTAATTCATTCATTCAGTTAGTCATCCATTTATCCATTCATTCATCCATTCATTCGTTCATTCGTTCGTTCATTCATTTATTCATCCACCCATCCATCTGTCCATGCATCCACCCATGCATCCACCCATCTATTCATCTATCCATCTGTCCATGCATCCATCCATCCATCCATCCATCCATCCATCCATCCATCCATCCATCACCCTCAGTTGAACTCAATTGTTGAGTGCATTATTAAACCTCCAGGCTCTGCATTTTCTGAGGATGTCTGTGGATTCAACGGTTTAAACACTGCTCTCATATTAATTCGAGAAAAAAAGTATTATTCAATAAAAATCTGTTATTTAATTAATTAATTTTAAAATAACAGATTTGCTCTTATTGATGATGATTATGATAATAATAATAATAGTAATAATATTAATAATAGTCGTAACAATAACATTTTATCTATAAGGATTAAAAAGATTAATAAAATTTGTATTATAAATATTATAGTAATACACCAACTGACTTGCCTTTGCCATTAATTTCCCTAATTTATTATTAATATAATAATAATAATAATAATAATCTAAATAATAATAATAGCAACGTAAATAAAGTATGGAAATGACGAAGGCAAGTCAGTTGGCTTCCTCCTCCACAAACAATGATTCAGCAAAAGGAACAAGCAGCATTTCCCTTCAAACACGTCACCTTCAAAAATGGAATGAATGAATGAATGAATGAATGAATGAATGAATGAATGAATGAATGAATGAATGAACGGACAAAAGAACGAATGAAAGAATAGATAAATGAATAATGAATGAACGAATCAAGAAATGAAGTTGCGATGGAATCAATTTGATGATGATGATGATGATGTTATTCCGCTTGAGATTCGATGACCACAGGTCACATGGCGCCTCTGACCCCATCGTGATGATGATGATGATGATGACGGCGACGATGATGATGATGATGGCGACTAACAAATATATAATTACTATGCAATATCATATAATTATTTCAATTATATAATTTCGTTAACCAGAATGGAAACAGGCAGGTTTTGAACCTATAGACTCAGGTTCAAAAGATCTAACTATATTTAAACCTTCGACATTTCAGTCCTCAACTTAACCACCCCTTAGTTAACCACTCATTGTTGTTATAAGGCCTTCATGACATGTCTTCATGAAAGGGCACGCTATTGTAAGCAGATATTATTGGTGGTTATTTATAGCGGAATGTTGAATAAGCTATAAATACAATATGATGATAGCGTAGGATACTGTAATTTTCACAGTAGGAGTTACAAACGTGTTTGCAAAATAGTAATTGTGGCTCTAATAGCGCGCGGTTTAACATTTTAAAATTGGAGACATTTTGAGGTGAATTGACGTGTTAAAAAATAAGTGTATTTGAGAGATTACGTGCATCATGTTGAATTGTGATGGTGATTTTTGAAATATTTTCTTGGTGAATTAATTAGAGAAATGTTTGAATATGAATAAATTTTATTGTTGTTGTTATTATTATTATTATTATAATTACTGATATTGTTGATATTGTTATTGCAATAACTACAACGACAAAAATTTAAAAAGCATTTCCTGAGTACCGAATAAAGAACGAATGAATATTTGATCGACAACATCAACAGCTTCAACAACAACATTTACCACAACAACAACATTGACAACAACAACAACAACAACACAACAACAACAACAACAACAACAACAACAGCGACAACAACAACAACTGACCTCGACATGTCTCCTCCTTAAAAAGTATGCAACGGATCCAAACAACCGAACCTCTTTTCAACTGAAAATTCAATAAAGTTGTTTCTCTCGTCGATTTCTTTCTCTTAAGGATACTTTCTGTTGTCAGCGAGGTGTGCGTTCAAGAATCGAGTGACGGATTTCAAAACACTGCTATCGTCATTGATGTTGCATATCTTTAATGGCGAAATT
>JAJTWR010000266.1:3432500-3435000 GCA_021613335.1 Whitmania pigra | reverse complement strand
TAGTAAATTAACTATTAACATGGATAAATGAATGTGGTCAATGATATAAGGAATCCAAAAATATCGATCCATGTCCCCTAAAACATTGTTGGACAAAAATAAAACAGTTCGCATTTTCCTTCTGTTTGTGAGTCAACAAGAACACATGTTGGAAGAGGCTTATCGGAGGTTAGTGTGTTATTGTGTGTTGGTGTGTTACTGTTTGATGATGTATTATTGTGTGTTGGGGCGTTATTGTGTGTTGGTGTGTTATTGATAATGAAGGAGCTGAACCGGAGTTGTTTCGGCCCCCATCGACTTCGTACTAAGATCCAGTAGACGTCTGCTCGGCTTCACAAGTTTCCAACACCTGTGCTTTCCATGTGCGCCCTCAAAGCAAAACAAAAGAAATGCCGGCTTTGCAGAGCCGAACGCCTGGTTCGGGCTTCTTTCTTTTTCCAGGATGTAAAAGTGCCGGAGGAGTTCTTTAAATTTATTTTCCAATAGGAAAATCTTTTTCTCTCCCGACGTTCTCAAGAGCTTCAGTCGGTTGGTCGATAAACAATCTCTCACAGAGCTTTCAAAAAATGGATGCTCGTCAAAAATAGGAAGAATTTTTTTCAGAGATTCTTTTGTGGGTGGACGAGAATTTTCAATGAAAAACTTTATAAATAATTTAAAATGATCCTTATTGTAAATAATAACTAATAATAAACGATCTATAAATGCTAATATAATGCCATTAAAACGCATTGCATTGAATTGATGCGTTCAATTGCTGGTTGAATATTCCGTTTCTATTTATAATTCACTCGCCAGAGTTGTCAGTCTGACATAATTTCGATTGAATGGTATTAGAATTAGGGTGGAATATTTAAGACTTGCTCTAAATAAAAGTGCAACAATATTTCTTAAAGCGAAATCTTAGTATATTTCGTAATTTTATTGGAAACATAAAGAAAATCGAGTTTTAATAATTTCCAAATCTTGCGAATGAACGAGAAACAACTCTGATGGATTTGATTTCCACTCAGTCACTTTCCCGCCATTGGTCCTCCTCGCGCATCTCATTAATTATTCATGACCCTACGTGACATCCCATTGGTCAAAATTGCGACCGCCTGGTAGAGCTCGTCTCGTGGGAATTGGTCAATCACTTGTCAGAGATGCTTCGGAATTTTGGCTTCAATTTTCGAGCGACATTTTGCTCTGAAATTTATTGGGATATTCACGCAATGAAATATTATTCCTCCACAGGCGTAGACACAATTTGACATCCATCACGTTTTCATTCCACGCCGAGAAGCGAGTGGAGTTTGTGGAAAAGGAATTGATTTTGAACGTCCGCTGTTGACCCAATGAGCAAGTCCATCCACCTATCCATTTGAGATGTGAAAGGAGTGGCCATATAAGAACATGACGTGCTTCGGACTTCTCATCTTCATCGATGCGATGTTCCAAAGAAATTTAATTCCATTGATATTTTAACAACCGGCTGTTAAAATATTCTGTTGATTGCACGTGAAGAGGTTTTTTTTATTGATAAAAGTTATTCAGAATTCTTTGGCATGAAAACATATTTCAGACTTTACATTGGTCAGTTATTTTAATTTTACGTCTACTGGTTGGTTGAATTTTTGAATCACGGATTACCAGGTATCATGTGTCCAGGTGATGATTGCATTCGAAACAAAAAAAGTTAAATATGATGAATTGGTAATAAAAATATTATTGTGAACCACTATTTTGACATCAACCACAACCGCAACAAATATGTTAGCATGTTAGCAACAAGGTCAACATCATCAACATCACATAAACGGATATTCAATCGACAACGCCATGGAAAATCTGGTATGAACCTGAAACATACTTGATCACCTTAGCAGCCTCTTTCACTCTACTGCCTCGGATTTGGAATGTTCGGCATTGCTGATCCCGTCCAGATGAGATCCGTGGCTCATTCGCTGAAGGAAGAACCACTCCCCACACCAACGAGCCATCCTAACCACCATCAGCTGGTACGAAGCTGGATTCAACCACAACCACTAGTTGACCAGGCTACCGCTTTGGCCAGGTAAGAATCTTGTTTCAGCGATTGTGAATTTTTAATTTGCACAGGTGAATAATGACATCATAATTGTGTCACAATTTCACTCATTTCACAGTTAGCTACAATAAGCTTTTAATTTTTTATTATCGAATGGGTTTTTTTTGTAGTTTTTTAAGGACGTCATTAAAATTTAATAACAAACATGTAATTTTGTATTAATTACAATCAGTGCATCGAATTAATCGTTAAATTAGAATCAAATAAAAGCCCATAAAAGAATGAAATAACAGAAATGTGGAAGGACTTAAAATGCAACTCCATCTTCCAGCCTCGGGATAGCCAGGGCACACTACGAGAAGCAGCCCCCGGCAAATCTGAGGAAAAGCAACTTTTTCCACTTTGTCCTTGCTCTCTTCGACAAACACAACCAGCCGATAGAAGTTGAGAGGACATCTTTTGTCGACTTCA
>JAJTWR010000266.1:3422500-3427500 GCA_021613335.1 Whitmania pigra | reverse complement strand
TATTAAATGCACCATCGTCATCTCCATGATTTTCAATGCGAACACAAACATAAATACAAATACAAAAAAATAAACAAATTCAATCATAAATACAAACACACAAAAAAAAGAAATACAATTATAAATACAAATGCAAATACAAAAGTGACGACGCCAACCAACACAACAACTGTAGCACGTGAAGGGGAGAAAGCAAAAGAAAGGAATTAATCTAATATTAGGTCGGGTCACAGAGGTCAACAACGTATCACGTGATATTTTGATTTTCACGTCCCCGACTTTACACGCGAGGCATTTGACGGTAGCATACATCGTTCCTGTTGATGATGATGATGATGATGATGTTGGCGATGATGAGGATGATGATGACGAATAGATGACGACGATGATGATGGTATTGATACTGAAGATGATGATAATAATGATCTTAAAGTTGATGCTTACGATAATAATGATGACGATGACAACTTCGATCGACATGACGGAGATATTTTTAATGAGCGACAGAGATTTGTTCAAATCCTCTGCCAGTTTCTGAAGATTCTTACGATGCAGTCGATAGAAAAATTAGGATGGATAAACGGACGGACGGGTGGATGGATGAATGGGTGGATGGATAGATGAACGGGCGGACGGAAGGATGGATGGATTGATTGATGTGTGTATAGATGGATGGGTGAAGGAATCAAAGAATCCATTTTAAACCAAGCCGAAGAAGCGAAAAACACGCGAGCTCTTAAAAAGTAGAAGAAAGGCAGAAAGGAAGAAAATGAAAAGGAAGATGGTGAGGAAGAGAGAGAGATAGAAAAAGAATGAATAAATGGAATGTAATAAATGGATATTCGAGTTTCGGAGGCGCTATGTGATGGAAATGGACTTTTGAGGATGAGACAAATCGCATCCTTGATCTCCTCAGGTTCATTGTTCCTTCTGTCTATTTTTGTACATTATATGATTTTATAATAAACAATATATATACTGTATTATTCATACTTGTAAGCACCACATTTGTATATTGTACATTTGTATGTGCATATATGTAAGTACGTATTGTATATAGCACATTTGTATTGTTTATTGTACATGAAGTCGGTGTCCTTTCTGTTTGACCAATTTTTATTCAACCATGAACAACAATAACAATCACTGAAGCAAAACAAGAAAACAATTGCAGAAACACAAAAGTATGTGTATATATGTATATGTATATGTATGTAAATATTCGTTCGTATAGTATTGTATGCATATGTATATGTATATATGTATATGTTCGTTCGTATAGTTTTGTATATATTTGTACGTGTGTATTTGTTTGCATCACATTGTATGTTGTACAATATATTATGGTCATCTGGTGAGTACAACTGCAAGACACAGTCGTGTTGTTATACAAATACATAAAATATAAGGAGTGTATTTGCATATGCATGCAATATTATTACAATTACCTACAACTAATAGTAATGATAATAATAAAATTTATAATAATAATAATAATCACCATAATTACTTACAACTTATAAAAATGAAATAAATTATTTATTACAAAGTTTATTCATAATTAAATTTTTGATTTATGTTTTAAGTTTAAAATTTAAAGTATTTAAAATTCCGATGAAATTAAATAAAATTATGGCATGCTATGACCCATTCATTTCTCCGTCAGTTAGTGGTTTACAAACACGACGGACAGAACTTTCGACAGATGGCACTTAAAAGCATCATTATCATCATCAGTCATCGGCGGCCACTTAAAATGCTTTTGATAACTTTTAGTAATTACATTGTAATATTACGAATTATGTGTCATAATAACTTAAAACTTTTAGAAATCATGCTATTTCATAATATTGAAAACTAAACTTCAAATTGGCAGGTTTTTCTTAAAATTCTTCATGAAATGCAATCAAAACTGCCTAAAAAACGCCGGTAATCCCAGAGACATGAGAAGATTCCAGGTAGGTCATCAAATAATTATCATCATCATCATCATTACCATTGTCGCTAACACCACCAGCATCATCATCATCATCATCATTGCATCCACAACCATGACCATCATTGAAGGTGTTCATATCAACCACCAGCACTCTAAAATGCCAATTAATTTACTACTTTAACCACTTCAAATTCATCATCTTCGTCTTTCACTCATTCCATCACCCGTTCATAATCGTTTTATCGCTCCCTCGACAGGTGGCCATATCGACGTCTGCAAATGTTGACGGCAACTTGTTGGCGGTTTCCGACAACATGTTCGTTCACAACAATTCAAAACACGGCAGACGATCGAGGAGATTGGACCCTGTTGACGAAAGTTAGTTTTTCAGTTTTTTTTAGTTTTTTGTTTTTTGCAGCGCTGAATATGCCGTCCGTTCGGTTACATCGTTATCAGCCAATACGATTATTTTCTCAAATAATTTTGAACATTAGCAGATGCATTTTATTAGAAAATATATTATAATTATTATTATTATATATTATATTAAAATTATTATAATTAGAAAATTTTTTCTGCGATTGGTTTATTTGTTTACATTTCAAAGTGAATTCATTTTATTTCCACTTATTTCAGTTGATTATTTGTTAATTGATTATAATTGCTTATTTGTTAAAATATTTAGTTTTAAAAATTAGCTTTCATCTTGTGCAAGTCGTAAATTAAAGCCTTCCATCATTTCCTTTCCTGGAGAGACCAACTTTTCCGAGTAAATTTCCACCCAATTCTTCGCCCCGATTAAACAGGTCATCACCCAAAATTTTAACGACCTTTGAACTTCATCAAGCCCAAACCCCGCCTCTCATCAGCCCACCTCCCCCCTTAAAGCACCAACCAGGAATCCAACATCCCCTGAGGTATGGGGAGAATACCGGGGTGGTAACAGTGGAAAACATTCCATACAAACATACAATGAAAAGATTCATCTCTGCAGGGGAGCCGTTAGTTTTTGTTTTGAAATTTTTTTTTAAATAATATTTGTTTCTCGCTCTTTTTTAGACATTTTTTAATTTTGCATTTATTTTGGTTTTCTTTTGTGAGTTTATTCTTTTATAATTTCTTGTGATAGAAATAGAAATAATAAAATAAAAAATAGATGAAATAGAAATAATAAAATAAAAAATAGATGAAATAGAAATAATAAAATAAAAAATAGATGAAATAGAAATAATAAAATAAAAAATAGATGAAATAGAATTTTAAATATTGTTTTTTAATTAGAAAAATAAAATTTAAAAAATCATCCAAAAATGTTCAAAAACATCCCTAAAACGATCAAAAATCTTTCCGAAGTATGCGACCTTTTCGTGTTTATAAAACCATCGAAGCAGCATTAACCATTCTTTATCGACAGTCATCATCGTCGTCATCCTCCAACATGTCGCCAACGTCATCATTATTATCACCACCAGCAGAACCATCATCGTCGTCATCATTTATCTAGCGCATTCGGGTAGTTAAAGTAAGTAATGGTCCCTGGACACGGGCGGCGACATCAATTTCAACGATGACGACAAAAACAACGAGCAATTGAACGATGTAGCTTCAAAAAATAAGTCCTAACGATGCCTTTCCAATACAATAAGATGATGATGATGATGATGATGACGATCTCGACGACGACTACGACGACGACGATGATGATGATGATTATGATGGGGGTACCCGGGGATGATGACGGTAATATGGGGACATGGTGATGTAGATGACCACGGTGGTGATGGTGAAAGTGTGATAAAAATGGTGGTGATCGTGGTGACGACGAAGACGATGATGGCAAGATGGAGAAAGAGAGTCTAAGAAAGTACAAGAGAAGATGATAAAACACACACTTATAAAGTGTCATGGAGCGATATCTTCTCTCTCAATCTATACATTTATACAGAGAGGAATGAATGATAGCCGTTAGTGGGTGAGTGGAAGCAATGGGTGGGCGAGTGAATGTAAGTCATTGAGTGAGTGAGTGAGTGAGTGAGTGAGTGAGTGATGAGTGAGTGAGTGAGTGTGAGTGAGTGAGGAGTGAGTGAGTGAGTGAGTGAGTGAGTGAAGTGAGTGAGTGAGTGAGTGAGTGAGTGAGTGAGTGAGTGAGTGAGTGAGTGAGTGAGTGATTGAGTGAGTGAGTGAGTGAGTGAGTGAGTGAGTGAGTGAGTGAGTGAGTGAGTGAGTGAGTGAGTGAGTGAGTGAGTGAGTGAGTGAGTGAGTGAGTGAGTGAGTGAGTGAGTGAGTGAGTGGAGTGAGTGAGTGAGTGAGTGGAGTGAGTGAGTGAGTGCGTGAGTGAGTGAGTGAGTGAGTGAGTGAGTGAGTGAGTGAGTGAGTGAGTGAGTGAGTGAGTGAGTGAGTGGTGAGTGAGTGAGTGAGTGAGTGAGTGAGTGAGTGAGTGAGTGAGTGAGTGCGTGAGTGAGTGAGTGAGTGAGTGAGTGAGTGAGTGAGTGAGTGAGTGCGTGAGTGAGTGAGTGAGTGATGAGTGAGTGAGTGAGTGAGTGAGTGCGTGAGTGAGTGAGTGAGTGCGTGAGTGAGTGAGTGAGTGAGTGAAGATGATGACCACAATAATTCCATCATAGTTACCACCATTCAGCCGGCATTGTACATATTCCACCTTAATCTCTGATAAGTTGTTTTATCAATTTCAGGAGTTATTAAGTTCTAATGCCCGTTTCATGTTCACTTTATTGCTCCCTGGGATAGATGCATACGTTCGGACCTATTTCGTCACCATTACCATCGTTATCATCATCGCTGTGTTCGTCATCGCCATCATCGTGAGTGATAACGACGATTATGGTAAGGTTGATAATTATAATAATAACAATAATGATAATAATGAGGTCGATGATGATGATGATGACGACGACGACGACGATGACGATGACGACGACGATGATGATGACGACGATGATGATGATGACGATGGCGATGACGATGACGACGATGATGATGACGATGACGACTTTGGTAGAAAGATGTGCTGCGAAAACAAAGGAATGAAAGAAAGGAGTAGAAA
>JAJTWR010000266.1:3382500-3417500 GCA_021613335.1 Whitmania pigra | reverse complement strand
TGCAATAATACCTCCATGTTTTTCTATTTGTCGCGCTACGCGAGCGTGTTCGAATAATGATTTCTCCAACTCAATCACTTTCGTCAGATTTGTGAGAAGTATTAAATTTTATTAAATTTTAATTTAATTGAAGTTTGAATGTCCGTTTTTTACCAATTGTTAATTTTATTGGATATTTGTTGAATAATAATAGGTGCACATTGTAGATAATTCCCTCCAGTCAGTGTTCATACAATTGTATTCTTTTCTTTTATAAATAATCATAACAATAATGATGATAATAATATCAATAATATTAACATTAACAACAACAATAATAACAATATTAATTATAATAAAGTAATAATAGTTATGAAAATGATTTATTGGTGATAATGACATTAGCAATAAAAGATATTAAACACAATAAAAGATGTTTAAGAAAACTTTGTAATATTATAAATAATTTTATGACAAAATGGTAAAATAACAATATTAAGTAAGTTAATAATAAAAATTAACAATTTAAAACATTAACATTGCTAAACCTTAATAACAATAATAACTATTTTTATTACGAACAAATTACAGCAGCAAATCTTTCCACTGAAGCAACAAGAACACTGGAATTCTGAAACTCCGCTTAAATATCATTTAATTTTTATTTTAGAATTCGTTGCTATAAGAATGTTATTGTTATTAATTGAAACCATTAATAATTACTAAATTACTTTTATAGCAATAATAATTATTATATTACTCTTACAACCTTATATAATTTTTGTTATTAATTCTTATTTGATTTTATTTTAAAATATTACAGTATTTACTTCAATTTGCGTCTGGTTTTATTCAATTTTTACAATAAAATGGACAATTCTGACACCTCACGAATGATTTCACGTTTTTAAAATTTTTGGTTGAACAAATCATTATCAACATTTGAAGAATATAAATAAGAAAATGCATGTGTGATATAAAATAATATTATAGTGCAGATAATTACGTTCGAAATTGCAACTAAGAGTGTCGATAAATATAAATCTTCGCTTCCTTTCTTCGTCTCAGGAGTGTACAGCAACACTCAAGTCATTAATTCCTGCTTTGATATTTGCTTCTCTTTCTTGGGGAAATGGACGATTCTCATTTAAATTTTTAATTAGGAACAAATCCTCAAGTTGCTTCCCAATTTTATTCTCATTGTAAAATTCCATTTTATGCCAGTGTAAACATTCTTTTGAAAGAGCAAACTGGCAAAAAATTATGTACAAGTTAACTGTCTCGCTACAAAAAGGTAGCCAAGGACCACTCAATTAGGAGTCAAAATGACAGTTAAATGTTTGACGTTTCCCTTGTTAATTGATATTCTTAAAAAAATTTTTTAAGTAAGTTCATACTTTGTCTAAAACTTTGCTTGGGTTTTGAGAAAGTAACTTTAATCTTAATAATAACAATAAAGTTTAATAATCTTACAATCATACTGCTTACTGCTACAATCAAGCATCAGGTAACAAACTTTCTTGACCTGAAACGTGGCAGATCAATAAACATCTGGATTCAATTTGATTAGACTTTATCCTTTAAATACCTTAAAATTATAATAAATACCTTTAAATACCTTTAAATTACAATAAATACCTTAAAATTACAATAAATACCTTTAAATACCTTAAAATTATAATAAATACCTTTAAATACCTTAAAATTACAATAGCAATAATAAAAACATGCTAACATTAGTAAAACACAGCCCAACTCGAAACCCATTAAAATTGAATAAATATCAAACTGAATATCGAATATCAAATACAAACACCGTCGATCATCTTTATCACCAGCAGTCCATCAATTCCTTCTACCTCAGTTGAGGAGGTGCTGGAAACGCCATTAAACGGGAGATCAAAAAACATCCAGGCAGCTAATGGCAACGAGGGAAGGCGTCTGCTCAGCGTCCGAATGATGGAGATGGTCAGTCGTTTTCTCCAATACGTCGGCAGTGGGCGGTTTAATGTTCCCCTGGTGTGGTCTTTGTTCCTGATGGAACTTCTTCGTCTTTTGAAGAGGACGCTATTAAATTTGGAGATGAATATTTTTTCATTTTAATTAGAAATTGCTGAGTGTACAATTTTTGAAAGGTGACATTGACGCCATAAAAATTAGCTTGTTAAAATTGTATTAATGTCAAAAATGTTATTATTATTATTATTAAAACTATTATTACTGCTTTTACTTTACCAATGTTTTTCAACGTGGTTTGTGGCAATCAAGATCCTTTGCTACAAAAAGAAATCCTTCACAACAGTTGGATGTTTTGGAAGACCTTCCAACTGCAGTCTCATATTGGTTCCAAACTCTGATAGAAAATTGTGGGTATCTCCCAGCTACACATTCACTGGGTACATAGAGAAGATGAAGGTAATAATCGTCATAAAGTATGATAAGATGAGATTTAAACGACCGATTAAGCGTGGGCAAATATTGCCAATATCATTCATTCTTAACTTTGTAGTTGATTCACAGTTTTGAGTCGTATGATATCTAGGGTTACAAGCGGTAATTATTGAATGAATGGCATTAATAAATTTAATCTGTAAATATATTAAACAATAATAAATAAATGTATAAAACATTGATAATTCACAGGTTTATGGTATGCATAAAGAAACACTTCTGTCCACTTGTGAGAACCACATTGAAATGGTTTATAACCCTTTTCAAAAGTATCTAGACCTGATTAATTTACTAGTGCGCATGACCCCTGACCAAATCAAATTCAGGGCAAGGGCTGAAAATGTTAGCAATCAAAATGTGTATTTCTATTTATTTCTTTAATAATAGCTATAATTCTGTTCTATGTTTAGGCTCTTGTGAATTATATTGGATGCACTGATTGGGCAAGAACTGGGTATTTCTATTTTATTTTTACTCTATTTGCATATACTTATATATTTAAACTGATTAAGAATTCTGCGGGAGTGTTTGGGATACTTAAAATCTGGTCGAGCAACGAAGGACTTTATAATGTAAGTAAAGATATTTTTAAGTTTCCAAATTAGCTGTAAACACAAAACAATTATTTCAATATTTAAGGACATTAATACATTTTTAACATTCATTTCAGAAAATTACTTCACATTATCGGCGGTGTCTACGATAACTTTTTTTACACAGAATATGTAAATAACTTTTAATAATATTATTAAATTAATTTAAATTTAATAACTAAATTCAACCTATTGGTTTTATAGGAATCATGCGTTTGGCGTTATGACCACGACGTAATGATGACAGTAATGTTTCTTTTTTCATTTGAAATATAATAATTATGTAACTTGTAAATATAAAAATATTTAATTTCAGTTCAGCGTTCCTTGTGTGGCAGACATGGTGTTTGAAATCATCATGAAAAGTTTAAATAAAGCAGTGAGCTCGAAGATGTTTGTGATTCTTTACTATGTTATCCAGAAGAATGCGAGAAATCTCATTGATAAACTCGGCTTAAACTACGTTCGTTAACTTTGAAATAACATTTAAATTCTTTGTTAATTTTTTCATTTAAATGTTTATTATTCAATTAGATTTTTGAAAGATGGAATTGGTTGGTACCTCACTATGCCGAGGTTGACGAAGATACATAAGTAGGACTGAGGATGATATTGGACACAGTTTGTGCTGAAACCGTGAATTCAACGCATTTTTTTGATGATGACGATTTTGATGAGTGTTGATATTGGATAAAGTGATTAAGAATTTAATAAGAATTCACAACAACAATTGTAGCATAGTTTGATTTAAATTTATCGATGGTGATAAGAATCAATCGATTGTAAGCAAGGTGATGATATAATAATAATAAGTTAATTGGTAAAATGCCGTCTACTATGCATGAGTTGTTGTTAATATTTGCGTTTACAAACAATAACAACATTTAATTTGATTCAACCAAGTTAGTAAAGTTGGTTTCAATGTTTTTCATAACTTTCACGAACTTTATTATTTTGAGCACAAAAGATGGCTAAATTCTCCACACTGTCTTGAAAATGTTAATCATTTTGTTAATTTAACTTTTGCGTTTGGTTGCTTCTATGCTAGCCCCGTCAAAAAAGCCCGGCGTCAAAATAGCCCAGGACAAAATAGCTCCGTCAAAACAGCCCCGTCAATATAGCCCGGTGACAAAATAGGGCTGTTATGACGGGTCACCGTGTGCATCATGGTCCGTATGGTCATAAGGATGTGCTCGTGGTTTTCAAACGGTCCTAAAATGCTAACTTGCATATTTTGCAAGTTTAACAAATTTTTTCAGGAAGTTTTGTATAATATAAAAGGGGCGTGCAGGTTAGCCGAATGGGTTACGTGCCTGCATACGGCGGTAATGACAACAGTCGTAATGTGTCGTGTTCGAAACCCAGCCTGCACTGCCGCCAGCGCCCTTGGGAAGGAGCGCTATATAAATGGTTATAAGAAGCGCCTCTGACGCTATGCATATGGCGCTATATAAATGAAGTTACAATTACAATTACAATTACAATAATGTAAAGTGATATTATGTATAAAATTAAGTAATATTGAACTTTTATTTAGAGAGTTATAAGGAAAATACTATTGACCTAATAGTTTTGACATTTTTTAGTGCTGCGGATTTAATCGATTAATCGTTAAAACTTTTAACCGGTTAATCGGTATTTTTTCAATTTATTGTAATTTTAAATTTAAAATGTCAAAACGAGAAGCAGTATGGACAGCATTGTCAAATAGCATTCAGAGCCTTCTGTGATAGAAAACAGCGAGCAGGACATCCAACCAGTGAAGTAAGGAGACGGGAACTTATTCTCTGAGTGATTCTGAATCGGGGTCACGGTAAATTCACCGCCGGAAAATTCATCGATGGAACATTCACTCCGGAATATGCATCTACGGAAAATTCATCTCCGGAAATTTCATAGCCAAAAAAATTTGTGAATAAGTTGTTGCATTTACATTTATGTAGTTGATAGCCCCTTCAAAATAACGTGTATGTAGCATCCAGTTTTTGGAAATAACATATAAGTAACGAATCAACTGCTTTATTTAATACGTGAATTAACATGGAAACTATTTTAATAACGCAGATACCACTTATCCAAACTCAAACGTAAACAGTTTCTTCTTCGTTTAGTCTTTTCTATGACGATCAAAAAATCTCAGAGTCAAACTTTCAAAATACTATATATCTACCAAAACGGTTTTCAGCCATGGACTAATAATATGACGTGTTTGTGAAGTTTTAGCTAACCGAGGTCATATGGTAGTATATAGTCCGTACTGAATAATGCGTAGTTATTATGCAACTAGATCAGCTAGAGTAGCTGAAATATAAGTGCGTTACAATTGATCGAATAAAATCGATTAATCGATTAAAATTGTTTTCGATTAATCAATAAAGAAAATGTTAATCGTTCGCAGCCATAATTTTTTTTTTAGAATGAAAAAAATAAGCAGAATAGCTACCCCTCAGACAAAATCAGTAAGAGTGATTCATCAGAATAGTTCGGCGACATAAAAGAATCGACATAACTGATGATAAAATGCTACGATAAATTGGGAATCTTCCGCTTCAAAGTCTGCGAGCAGTAACGGGGATCGAGATAACTGATGTAAAGTGACGAATTCGACCCTCTTTTGAGTTATGGTTTGGCAGAAACCACACAGGACACCTTTTTTATTTCGTAATAACTTGCTAAAGAAAAATTTGGAGAAATTTCATAATATTATGTAATTATAAATTTGTGATTATTTATTAAAATTTATATTAAAAATTAGCCCATCAGCGGGTTGACCTCTTTTACAAAAGTTATTACTATGTGTATAATTAAGCGGGTTTTTTGTAACTGTGTTTTAATATTTTGTTTAATAAATCTCTCTAAATCTCTCATTAATTTAAAAATTCCAACAACGTGATTTCGGGGCGTCCAAAAACCATGAAAGACTCTTTCAAAATTCATCAATAAATGGCTAAAACCTAGTGAAAACCATGAAACAAAAATTATTAATAAAAAATAATGTTTTCTTTATTCCCAGTAACTTTAAAGCATCTGTTATCCGTTGATTTCGTTAAAGATTTTACGAATTTTCAGTCTAGTTCTTCTAATGGCGTTTTCCAGGTCAGATTTGGAGTGGAACTGCCTGCCATTGTTTGAGCTCCACATAACAGTGATTTCGTCGTTATCTTGGTTGACATATGTTAAAAAAATTCAGGTGCTCAGGCATGAAAATATGCCGTGCAGACACTTTACTCTTCAGCGCACCCTGCAAAAATAAATTAGAGGGAACATTGGACTGAGCCACAACAGCGTGTGAAATGGGGCACAGCTAGTGATTTAAAAAATATTAATATGATATGATAAATATTAGATTTAAAACTGTCATTTTGAAAATTTAATTTATTTATACAAAATGCTCTTTTTAAAACGATAGATCGCATTGTGGCCTGAAAATTTATTATTATAATTTAAGGCGTAGTTGTTATGGCAACAAGCTACTTAGCTATGCATATCTAGGCAGGCACGTTGTTTTCGGGGCGGTGCAAACTGCATTTATTTCTCCAACTTTGCTAGCTATTCCACAAATATTTATTTATGTTTTAAGTTGTTGAATATAAAACTTATAAATAATAATTGCTTTTAATTACAAATTATTTTTGATAAATTAGCGTGCAATTTTTCTATTGTGAATATTGTGAAATGTTCCAATTATTTACAAGATTATCAATCATTGTAAAATTAAATTTACTAGTCTATTAGCAAGCTAATAAACTCCGATATAATACCATGTCCGACCAACTTAAACGGCTTGTGCCATTTTCATTATCATCATGTGTTTGAATAATTACGCAGCCTTGTTTACTTTGCATGGTAAGGAATAGATTCATGAATAATGAATTATCTTTAAAATTGAATATTGAGCGTCGGATGTCACCGAATGCTGTTCAATTCTTTTATTCGTGGTTCTTTCTATACGATTCTCGACTGTAGGTGCGAAGAATTGTAATATTGTGTAATCGGTATCTTGATTTTATACAATTTTCAAATGTTTTATGTAATATTCCTCGCTTAAACTTTTATGTCATGGTTGTTAATTTGCTGTTAACGTAGGGTCTGGAATTATTTAACGATAACTCATTTGTCTTTTAGATTAAGTAGTACTTAAGCTAGAGGGCACAAATCTGCGGAGTAGCTAACAAGTTTGACGACTTTTAAGTAAATTATAAACGACACGAGACCATCGGCAATATGCCACCAGTGCAGGAGATCTCGGAGACCATCGAGGTTCAGAATCAAGCTCCAAACCCTCCTACTCATACTCCTGCATTTCCGAGAGGTGTTGCATCAATTAATGGTGAGAATGACGTCGAGTCAAGCAATATTCCTTCAACAGCTGAGCAGTGCAAGGAGTTCATCAACAGGTCAAAACAGCAGTCATTACCTCTTCTAAATAACAACGATAATGACATCAAAAATTACAACGATGATGATGACGACGATTGCTGGAATCTCACAAGCCTGGACTGGCTGCAGGATAGAAATCTACTCAGGAAAGTCATTACAAATCCAGATTCAAGTAGAGCAGTGGGTTTTCTTTCTGCAAGTCCTACTCCGTCAGAAGAGGGCAAATGCAATTCTTCTTGCAAATACATCGTACCAAAGAGAGAGTGTCCGTCCGACGCCGAGAGCTTCGAGCCTTTGATGCCCGAAGCCTACCACCCGACTCGCCACGCCGACTGCAAGCCTCCTTATTCCTACAGCTGTTTGATCTTCATGGCCATAGAGAACTCCTCGGAAAAGAAATTGCCAGTGAAGGAGATTTACGCATGGATTCAAAACAACTTTCCCTTCTACAAAAAAGCTCCAAGTGGCTGGATGAACTCTGTTAGGCACAACTTGTCTCTCAACAAATGCTTTACCAAGGTTGAGAAGGATAGGGGCATTGTGAGTTTTTCGACAAATTGTCTTCAACCAATTTTGATTTTCATTTTAATTGAACTTGTTTTATATTGTTAATTGTGATAGTTGACATCAGTGCTTTGTACACTTATTAAAATGATGGATATTCAAGGGCATTGCAAACAATGAATAAGCATAGGTAGATAGATAGACTAAAACACATGAAAATCAAAAATATTGAGGAATAACAACAAATAATAAATTGAGCAGCAAGCAATTGATTGCAAGAAAAACATCTGCAGTTAACTTAATTATTAAAGACATTAGACTGTTAAGCTAACATTTGAATATTTTATAAACTATTCATAATATATTTACTGCAGAAGCTGGTGGTAAATCAGTTAATTAATTACATATTAACAGGGCATCGGCAAGGGGTCGTATTGGTGCGTCGACCCTACCTACAAAGCCAACTTGTTGCATGCTCTACGTAAGACGCCTTACCAGCCCTTCCACCAGATGCAAATGGTGTCAACCAATCATGCTTCAGCCACTTTTGGGTCAGTTCAAGATGACAACTTCAACTCATTTGAAGAAATACTTTGTTTTTATTAAGTTTTTAAGAAGAATTTTTACTCCTTTAAAATTATTCAGTTTCAATAATATCATTTTATACTTTATAGCACTCCTACTTCATCTCAGGATGTGAAGCAGAGCCAAAGTTTAAAAAGTAAAATTTGGTTTTCGGTAATTTGACTTAATGTTAGTGGAAGCCTCGGTTCGGGCAGGAATGCGGGTGCTCGAGGTGTTAGGGTGGTTCTTGGTGGGTTGGGAAAATAAGTGCTCATATTTAGCCAAGCTAGATTGAAGCTGTGGCACTCATTAGATCCAAGAAAAGTAATAATTATTTGCCAATACTAACTACTTACATTTAAACAGGTTGGAAGAGTTATTAATTGTTTATTGACAATTTTGTTTTTAATTACTGATATATTTAAATATTAATTATATTTTAAGGCCTCTTTCCATATGTCAGCAAAAAGGCACAAGGGAAACACACTGCAGGTTTAGGATGCATTTCATTTAAAATAACAATTATTACCTATTATTGTATTATATGGTATAATTACCATTTTTGTATATGTGATTAAAATTCACTTTTAGATTTATGGTAAAATTGAACAATTTCCATTTGTGTATGAAGCTGGAATCAAAGTGGAGATGAATTTAAAAGTGAATCAAATTTAATTATCATAATTAATTATTCCTCCAGACTCTAGTGAAATCGATGTTGCCAATGCTCTCGTGTCACTGAGAAAATCGGGCACTAACTTGAACGAAGCACATGGCAAGCAGCAAGGAGCCGGAAATGGCGAGGAAGAATGTGAAGAAGAGGATTCTGATTGGGTTGATGAAGATGTTGATGATGATGAGGCAGATGATGACGATGAAGAAATCACCACGGCTGAAATGGTGCACATGCTTAAACAAAAGCTAGGGTGAGAACAGAGTTTTTGGCATGTACTGCTTTCGATTAATTGACCTCTTATTTCACAAAAGTGCATCATCTTTGTTTATAATAATATCATGTTTATCACTTTGTTTGTAATAATATGTTTATCACTTTGTTATATCTCTTGATGCAGACAAGAGAAGGTCAAAAAGAATTTATCATGCACTCCGGCAGTTTCAATAGATCATCAGTATGGAATGTCAGACGACAGAGTCAGAGACATCCTGACAAGATTTGATTGCTTCGATGAATACTGCAGCCTTTCTTCGATGTCAGATGATGAAGAAAGCGATGAGGACGCACTGCAATCTAATATGACTCCCACGAACTTCGCGAATTTACTTGCGGATGTTGAGATAAAGCAGGAAATAAAAGAAGAGCCATTATCTGAAGGTGAGACGAGAGACGATGCACAACAGAAGGCAACGATAAAACAATCCGGGATAAATGTTATTGCAAAGAAGTCACTCAAGTTTGGATTTAGTAAAAAGACTAGATTCGTTTCCATCATTAAAAAGGCAACAAAGAATGCGCCAAATGGCAAAGCGGGATCGGGAATTAAACGGAAAAGAAAATCTTCCAATTGGGAAGAATGTGTGCCTCGTAAGAAACGGGCCGCCAAGGGTTTTGATGAGGAGGAACAGAGAGTGCGAGAAGGAGCAGACGCACTTTTGGAGCTTGCCACCAACATGATCGCCGGTAGGTCCAACGAGGATGTAAATACAAAAGATGCCTCAAAGCAAGAGGAACTCAGGGAAGCAATGTTGTCTCAAACAGATGAAATGAACAAAAAATTGAATAAGAGAGGTAGACCAGCTGCCAAGAGGAATCCAAGGCAAAAATCATCAAAGAACAAAGATGTTAGTAGTGATGAAGTGACCAATGAGACTGGCAATACCAGAAGAGTTGATGGCAAGAAAAGGCTTCCGAAAGATTTTGTTCCTAATGGACTCACTTCCGTCAGTTCAACTCCTAGGTCGTTCCAGTCCAAGAGGCTTCAGATGAGGTACCTCGAACAAATAATCACCTCCGCCGAGACTGCCACGGCCGAACAGACCTCGACAAAATCCACGAAGCTTTCGAGAGGGTCGACTCGAAACAAAACCGCTTCACGTCGCAGCAACGATTCAGTGCCAGAGAATTTGAACGTCGATCGAAATGCAGACGATCTGGAGGAACTCGACAGCAAAAATTGGACCTTGAACTTTAGCAGCATCGACCTCTCGGAGGTCAACTCCGTGGAGCTGGAAACGGGCGACATGCTGTTTGACGAACAAGGAAACAAGATGGTCGTCCTGATAAAAGAGGAGCCTGTCGATGAGTTGAAAATCAAAGAAGAGGTTGTCGACGGCAACAACGATTACTCGTATTAGTTCCAGGTCGAGCAGTCGTTTGTTGAAGAATTATGTACAAATATTTTTATGTACAGTATTTTATATCCAAGTTTTACAGACCTGTTAACTATGTCAATCAAGTTGATGGAGGTCGATTGGTGCATCATGTCGCTTTTACCTACTCATTTTGGTATTGCAGATGTTATTGCTTCTTCTGCCATCGTTTTCTTTACCACCGAATTGGAGTGTTACGTTGATTTTCAGAAGTTTGTTTCAATCTGCCTTATGGACCTCTACAAGTTTCTTTATAAGATTCGTGTCACTTTCTTGCTCACAAATTGTGATTTTCGAAGCAAGTGATGGCAAATGGCGCGTCGATCTTCGACCTTTTCCTTTGCTTGGGTGTCTTCCCGACGATGTGTTCAAATGTGCTTCGGGCGTGCAGCAGTCTGTTCGTTCTGATAGCTATGCATTTAAGAATTTAACTTTCCTGGTAAGCATTTGAGACAATTATTCTGTCCACTCTGCTGAAGACTTTAAAATCTTTTCATGGAAAATTCAGTTTTTCTGCTGATGGTATTACAATGTTGTAGGAGTTTATTGAATCACTTCAATTCATTGAGAAATTTGTCCTTAGTTTGTTTATTCCCGATCCGGGTCGACGTGTTACTTTGCGATCGAGAAATTCGAACAGCACTTTGTTGCCCTAGGTTTGCCGATTCATTGGATTATGGTTGCGTTCACTTGGATTTCAGACTTCCTCTGCATTTGATGTGTTCATGAGACTCATTTTCTGCCTTTCTTTCACTCACTATCTTATTTCAGGAATTGGATTAACTGTTTGGTTATTCCTACTTGTTTGCTTATTTTTACCAGAAGTGTTCATTAATTTTTGTCTTGTGAAAAGTTCCACTTTGAGATGCACAATTTGATGGACCTACAGTTTGTCACTTTTAAGTGGTTAATTATGTTCTTAGATTTACTTTATTTTCACACTCAGAAGAAGAATCATTTATATATTCCCCATTCTTTGAGTGTTTCCCCGTGTTAATATCATCTCCCCAGTCTTGTAAATTAAACATTTTTTTCTGAAGTTTTCTGTTAACAAATCATGTGTACTTACAAGATTCAATATTTATTATTGTTTATTTTCTACATAGAATTTAGCTTTCATGATCATAGGAGATGTTTTGATTGTGAGTACTTCATTTTGTTACCAGCGTTCAATGGTTCTTGATATTTCTCTGAGCAGACATTTGAAGCAACTCTTTGATTGAAGAAGGCTTATGATGATTGGATATTGGTGAAGATGTTGCACGACATGCTATTCTTGATGACGCTTTGTTGGTTGTGGATGCACTAGACTTGTGAATCTTGTTTCGTTTCAAAATATATTCATAGTCTTACATTCAAAGGTTTTGCAATTTAATTTAGCATAATGTCATTACTACAAAAGTTATTCTAGAGGTATTGCTAGACAATCATAAGTGTTCCTGGTGAATATTTAGACTTGTTTTGATGCCGACTGGATGAAACGCACTCCAGGGTTGATTAATTAATTACTGAGTAATTATTCGAAACAACAAACATCACGTGCTTAGAAATGAGATCCACATATGACTTGGCAGGGTAGCCATTCTTGTTGAGCATTGCATTTTACAGTGTGAATGTTGTAGACAATAAATTCAACAAATATCTAAAAGCAGGAACAAATTTCAGCCAGGGGTGGTTTAATGAAAAATAACAAAATTTCAACAAGAAGAATATTAATTATAACTTTTAAAATTTGAGAATGTCGAGCAAGTTCACAGTTCACATTAGATTCCTTAATTACGATCTAACTACTACAATACATTCTGGAAATATTGACACGATTTGACATCTCGCAAAAAACACCAATCCAACAGTGACACTACAGTGTTTTGCGGCGCCAACCAATTGTTACACAACCTCATGACATTATCCCATTTCTGAAAGGCACATCTGGAAAGTTTCAATGAGTTCGTAGGGCCAGGGACGATCACTTTGATTGGCCATCCAGCACCTTTCTATGACCTCCCTGTAGCGCCTTTCTTGCATTGAAGCGTCCTTTCCATGTCTGGTGTTGGAAGGTTTGGATTTTACAGAAGGAGCCTCGAAACGACTGGGCCGTGGTAGCGACAGCATGTATTGCGTGTCAAAGTCAAATTCTGATTCATTGTCGTAATCGAAACTCGGACGTAAATTGTAGGCCACCACTCCGAAGATGATGGCATGTCGATCTTTTCCCGCGTAGGGACTGCGCCTGGAAAGCATCTGCCACATTGTCACTCCAAGGGAATAAACGTCTGAACGTGGACCTGGTGGTTCGCCTTTTAGCAACTCAGGAGCTCTGTAGACATACGTTCCGGCTAACTGGCTGATTTGGCGTTTTCCCTTGAGGACGCAGAAATCGTTGTCATTCAGAGGAGAAGGACTAGCCTTGTCATCGGTAGCTGACGATGCACCGTTTCCATCCGTGTCAGTGCGCTGAGGTCGCAGCACACGACAACAACCAAAATCACCGAGTTTGCATTCGTCTTTAGAAGTGATGATGACATTCGCTGGCTTCAAATCCAGATGAACGACTCTGTTGGAGTGGATAAACTGGAGAGCTCTTGTTATCTCCAAAGAATATCTTTGAAGATGGATAAATAAATATTATATAAATATTTAGCGTCATTAATTTCCAGAATAAAAGTTTCATTAATTCGGTTCTTGATATATGTAGTCGTTCCTTGAACGATGAAGCTGTTTGAGAAACATACGCCAATTTCAATCATCGCTTGCCCATTACCTTCATTGCATAGCCTGATTCCACAGACAACTCGTTGATGAGAGCAAAATAGAAATTCGGTAAAATCTCAATCGATGCATGCCTTCACCCACCTCAGTCTTCTTGGAAGGCCGAGAACTTGTTTCGGGTCGTTGATGACATTAAGCAGGTTACAGTCTCCTGCAAATTCCATGACAATGACAGCTTCCTGTGTGGGATCGCCAATGCTGGCTGCAAGAACTTGAACAATGTTCGGATGTTTTAGGTTCAAAACGTTGCATTCTGCTCTGAAGCTTTCCAACTTGGCTCGTACGTTTTTCATCCGCCTGATGAGATCATTATAACATAAATATTTTTAGTTGTTTATTCGTGTAATACTTGTACAAATAATTTCTAACTATAGAACCAATTAGAGAATAAAAGGGAACGCTCATCTAATCTAAAACAATCTACTCTATGACTGACTTGTGAAGTCTTTTCACTGCCACGATTTTGTCCTTGATAACGCCCAAATACACAGCCCCGAAACCTCCGTGGCCGATGAGTTTTTTGAGTTTTATCCGTGTGATGTCCTTGTGCGAAACGTGAGGAGGAGAAGTGCTAATTCGGTCTCCACTCGAGCCAAGTCTGTACCTCCAGATTCTTCGCAGCTTTGTGGCTGCTATTTGCTCGGGTTTAGACTTTTTGCAGTTGCTGCTGTCGTTATTGAGGTTGTTGAATGAAAAGAGTTTGCTGGATAAATAGACAGGATTGTCGTTGTATATCTCGCGATTGACGTTGTTATTGGTGCCGCTACGAAGATGACTGTCGACGTCGTATAATATCTGGTTCTCCGTGCCATGCGTGTTGTTGCTGATGTCGAAGAAAACTTTTCTTTCGTGATCATCTGCCTTTGAAAACAAGGGAGGAGAGTCCTTGGTCGGAGTCTTAAAGACGTTGTCGTCCAGTTGTTCGACTTGAAACTGACTGAAAGTCAGAAAATATGGTTAAGAGCACATGAAAACTTATGTGCAATCAGCATAGATAACGAATGTATATCTCACAGCATGAGCTTAACCAAATCAGTAATTTAAACGTTATTCGATTCAGGTGTAATTTCAAATCGTAAAGTTGTAAATTCAAAATAAAAAGTAAGTGTTGCCTAGGGAAGCTTCCAATGCTGGAATGGAAACACTTTAGTCCAGGTTTGACAGACGACCAGTCACCTCCTTGTTCTCCCAAATTGTTCTCCAAATTTTTTGTCAGTAAGAGGCTCTTAGCCTTAACATTTCTGTCGACTTTGACTCCATGCCTTTCAAAAGAATCGCCGAGTGGTTCCAACGTATTCCGCAACATTTTCAATCCACTTGAATTTCTTGAATCAGAGCAAAACGTCCACTTATTAAAGAATTGAGACGAACAACTACCAATTGCAGCTTCTATAATGTTATTATTCTGTAACTATTTATTAATGTTTCGAAGTTAATTAGAATACAAAACCGCTCCGACGAGAGACGACGTTAAACTCTAACGTAACACATTACGAATTAGCAAGCATTCTTAACAGACTCGTAACAATTTCACAATTCCTAACTTCTGCTTCTATGGGAGGATTGGCTCGCAATTGTTTCAAATTACCTTTTTCAAATAAAACACAATTTCTAAAATACCATTTTTAAAAATGTATCTAAAATATCATTACTCAATTTATGTTTAACCTTAAGTCTTATCATACCATCAGATTGTGAATATTCTTAGTTTTAGGAATCAAATGAGTTCTCGTGTGAAAAGAATTTTCTAATTGTATGACTAATTAATTAAAAAACCTTTAACCTTTAAATAACCTTTAAAAATTTATCAATAAAAGTATTTCATTAGTATTAAAATATTCTTTTTTTAGTTAACTTTTTGTTAAAGCAGCAATTGACCTTTTGGAATAAATAACAAATTAAATAATAATAATAATAATGATAATAATAATAATAATAATAATAATAATAATAATAATAATAATAATAATAATAATAATAATAATAATAATAATAATATAATAATAATAATAATAATAATAATAATAATAATAATAATAATAATAATAATAATTAATAATAATAATAATAATAATAATAATAATAATAATCACCATCATCATCATCGCCAGAATAGAAAAAATTTCTAATTTTCATTTGATTCAAGATTGAAGATCCTCACAGCGTCAACTTCTTGAATTACTGGTCCAGCCGAGCTTCAACAAACCCATTTTTCTCGGGTATGCTGCTAATTAATGCATCATCATCAAAGCCCAATTTTAAGCTTGAGAGGAAAGCGTAATATTTGTCCAATATTTTCCTCAGATCTAATAAAGTATTCTCCCTTACAATGCAATGGGGAGGTATACGTTTTTCGTCAATAATCTAATTGAATAATAAATATTTAAATGAGAACAATTAACAAAGAAGTTAAATATTATTTCAAAGTTAACGAACGTAGTCCAAGCCGAGTTCGGAAACGATTTTTGGTTTCTGTGAGGCAGCCCAGACAAGAACCAGAAACATCCTATCACTCACACCCTTGTTTAAACCTTTCCTGATGATTTCAAACAACACGTCTGTTGGAATGCAGAACTGAAATCAAATGTTGTTAGAAATTATTTCACAAGTTGCTTAATTTTTATATTTCAAATTAACAGAAGGAACTTTACAATTTTTATTGCGTCGCAGCTAAAGCCTAAATGACGTGAAGTCTACAAGATTAATTGAAAACAATTACGAAATGGTATTTAATTATTAATATTATTAAATCTTATTTACCTTGTCTATAAACAATTCGTTACAGTAGTGGCTGACAATAATGTAAAGTATTTTTCTGAAATGAATGTCTAAAATTTATCAATTTCCTCAAATATTGAATTAATCCATTTTAATGTTTATATCAAAATTCTAATCTTACAAAAGTGCGAATATCTTTACTTACATTATAAAGTCCTTCGTTGCTAGACCAGACTCTAAGTAGTCTTCACTTAAAAATATTAAATTAGATTAAATATAAAAGCATAAGCAGGTGGAATTAAAATAAACTTTAATTACCAGTAACCATCAAAACCAGTATGTCCAATATAATTCAAAATAACCTGAATAAATTAAGAGCAGAATTGACTGCAATATCATTGGAATAAATTCAAATACAATTTTAATTGTTTACATTTTCAATCCTTAATCTGTAATTGATTTGGTCAGGTAGAATGCTTTCCAATAATTCAAACAGGTCGACATACATTGTCCAACCTACATCTACCAACTCAATATAAGTCTCACTTGTAGACAGAAGAGTTTCATTATACATGCCATGAATCTATGGATTATCAACATGCAAATATTATTTAACAATGTTATAAATTGTTTAAAAAATATATAATTACAAATTGTATGTATTTATTAAAATACTTTATTGCTAAATCGTAATTAATTACATATTAAAATTTACAAATATATCATCTGACCTCATTAGCGAACAATTTCGTTTCATCGTATGGCGGGCAAAAATATTTGAATTTTTTTGGATAAATACTACGATGCATTCCTATTTTATTCCACTTTTTACACTTCAAAATTTTCAAAAGGTTTTCATCCCTTCAATAAAACAATATGTTTAAAAGATGCTTTGAAGAAACACATTACAAAATGAAAACTCACTCCTCTCTCGGCCAGGTCATATCAAGATTGACTAAATTTGGCATTGCAGATATCGCATGAAATAATTCGGAGGTTGACAAAGCCTCAATATTTGGCCATCTAGAACATTCGTGAGTACGTTGATGTCTCAAATCTGATGTCCTGCGTAAATGTTAATAGGCAGTATAAGAAAATAATGTCCTAGATTCGGTTTCATTAATGTTTACCTTAATTGTTGCAGTGATCTCAAGATTTTGGTGAAAAATGTTTCACATCTTACTATTGTGTAAGGAAGTGAGAGCACTTTTAAGTTTTTAACGTGTGCAATAGACTTGAATGTCCTGCTACTAACATATTCATTCTCTAATTTCAACTCTTCCAGAGTATTTGAAAACTTTTTCAAATTCAGCCGTATCGGAAATTTGCTTCCTTTATTGTTCGGATCATAGTTCGCTATATGTAGCCGTTTGAGTTTAGGGAATGAATTGTTCGGAAATTTATTCGCTTCTCTGAATATTTAAATTTAATTGCAAATGATTTCAGATATTTAAATTTAATTGTAAATGATTTCAGATATTTAAATTATTCAAAATAAATCAAACCTCTTGATGTATGTGAGATCCAAAGACTCGAGATTTGAACCCAATGCAGCAAGATTCTTCATCCCTTCGTCTGTAATTGTATGCAGACGTAGCGAAAGAGTTTTTATTGGATAGTCCAGCTCGTTCAAAACTTTCAGCATATTCTCATCACAAAAATTTTCTTCCGCATATTTTGGAACTAACATCAAATTAATATTCTTCAAGCAAACAACATTTCTGATTCGAACACATTTCAGCCAAATGGATACGGGCCAAAGCCATCGCAATTCTTTGCTTTTAAAAATAATTCTTTCAAACAGACCCGGGGGCAATTTCCTTACTTTTGGATCGTATGTGTCTATGGAAAATGTTGCAGTGTTATTCAACTTATATCTTCTGATTCACAAATGCACTCAATAACTTCATTATTTCGAATGATGGTTAAAAATTTAGAGTAAATATTAAAAGTAATTAGATTATATGAAACCAACCCTCTTCGAAAAATACTTCTAGAAAGTTGATGACAACAAATTCTAGTAAGCTATCTTGCATGCTTTTAAGTCTATTTAAGGCCATTTGTTAATATTATCAATATTCAAAACACTCTTACAAATGATCTTGGAAATCAGCAAATGATGTGTTGCTTTTAAATTTCAACGTCAAAGAACTAATTTATTAATTCCAATGACTCTGAATCGATAAAAATAAAATGAAAACACATAAAAATTTGACGCTCAATTAAATAGTAATTTAACATTAAAGACGTAATAAAATACATTGATCAGCGACAAACCAAACGCATGCTCAGAAAAATATTTCACCGCTATACATTATGTTAACTGCTAATCACACGATTAAATATCATAATTCATAAATTAGGTTTTCTAAAAATAGCCCCATGGATTTTCTTGGCCTAAAACGCTTTCATGAATTCGTAAAAGTGCGCCATCAGAATACGATCGAAGGATTACAGGTAATGCACCTGGATATTGTGCAGAATGATCAATATTTCCTGCGTCTCAGAAATTACTTTTTTTAACGACTCAAAGCAAAATCTTTAGATATAAATTAAAATGGTATTATTAATGTAAGCCAAATACAGATATTAGATATAAATTAAAATGGTATTATTAATGTAATGCAACCACATCTAGCACCCTCACCGACAAAACAACTAAGTACCTAATTAATTTATGCTTTTTATTTGTTTCCACATTTATTTTATGCCAAATAAATAATCCCGAAATGAAAATTTAATGCCATCATCGTACCAAATGCAGCCGCAAGAGATGGCCAATGAACTACGGCTACTTCGTGGCTTCCATACATTCATCAAATAACCCCTAAATATTTTCAAACTGAATTGATTTAAACAGTTAAATTTGACTTATTAATAATTCTATTCAAAAGTTTCTAAAAATCTAAGTTCCCAGCTTAATTCGATCAATTAATCACATTATATAATAAGTTTTATTTGAATTTAAAAATTAAACACAACATTAAAATCACTCAAGCACATCTTAGACGGTGCCCGAAAACCTTCAAAAGACACCAGTTCACCGTCGTTTAGTTCATCCGATGTCACGTGACCGGTCAAGCGTGTCGCCATTTGTGTGACGACATTTAATCATTAAAATCTCATTTATTCCCCATTCAAACTCTGAATAGATATTAAACTTTTTTTATGCATGGAATAATAGTTTGCAAGGACATAAAATCATGGATTAATTACGCTATAAACTTTGAATTACTCGCGAATGAGGTTACGAATGTAGGTCTTGATTGACAAGCAAATAAGTTAATTAAAAAATCAATCATACCTTGCGTAACAATAAGAGTTAATAAATTAATTATTGAGATTCAACTCTTGTAAATATCAGTTAATTGAATAAACAAAATAATTATAAAATTAAAATTAATATCAATATGGAACTATAACAGAATAGTTTTGTGAAAAAATGATGTCATTCAGGTGAGAAATTTAAACAAAAAAGTGGATTGTAAATCATTATTTTCATATAATACAAATTTCAAATTATTTCAAATCTTGGAGCCACCAAAATTATTTTATGCATAATTGAAATTGAAATTTAATTTCGATAAATTCATAGCTTGAATTAGAAGGAGGTTAATATTTAATCTTAGATTTATAATTTAATTAAATAAATTATAGCATAAATTACCTAAAATATACAATTACTGAATAACCAACCACATTATAAGTATTATCAAAAGCACATTTAGCTTATTCATATTTTATTAACTGTCATTAATTTGACAATTAAATTTAATTAAAAATTCGATTTAAATTGAATTTATTGCACTGGACCATAAAATGTAATAAAATATATAATTTAATAACCAATATTTATTTGAAATTTAATTTAATGAATGAATATGCATTTCAAAATTTCATCTGAATAATTAAAAAGTGAATCACAAAATGAAATTATTTAATGAAATTCATGATAAAAGTGGCTGTTATGTAATTTATGATTATCATAGAATAAATGGAAAATAATAAACATAATTTAAACATATTGTAGCATACATGACAAAAATTTAGAGAATGATGGAATAATTAAAAAAATAATTTAAAGAATTAAAAATTACATGATCCATTTTGAATTTAACAAAATAAAGACTTAAATTTATCAAAGCAGATAATTTAATAAAATAAAATACATTAATGTTGTTATAATTTTTAATAATTGTAAATGTTATTTAATTAATGCCAATAAATCACTTAATGCAAATAGTGTTTAATGCATGATTTAATACATGTTTGGTACATTAAATAATAATATAGTTTAATTAAATACATAATTATGTAATGTGTGATATTGTGTTACCTTATTTAACAGAGATGTTTGCAATGTTAGCATCAATAGCAGTTTATATAAAATAATTCAGCACACTGATTCATCACTCTGGCAAAATAATTAATGACAATCTATTTAATTATTGATTATCAATTTAATCCATTTTTAAGAATTACAATACAAAAATTAATTTAAATGATTTAAATTTAAATGCACAATTATGCACTTGTGTTGATTAAAAGTTGAGATATTTTGCCAGAAAGTTTTAATAAATTTAAGGAACAAATAAACACTTAAATCTCTTTTCAAAAGTATTTTGCCATTACAGTTTTTATTTCAAAGAATAATTTTAAATCCTTCATAAAACTTTTAATTGTCATACAAGTATAACAGAACTTCGAAATCCACAGACCTGTTAAAGAAAACAATAACATATCAAGAAGGTTCATTTATTACATTTATTATTATAAATAATAATAAGCTTAATTAATTTATAAATCAACACAGGCATTATCATCCAGCTTCCATTGACAAATTTAATGCTTTTTTTTAAACTTTAAATAAAACTTACTACCACATACAGCGGCCAAGGTCAGCATTTAAGAACTTACTTTGACACGGACTTGATCTGATCAAGAGTCACCAGGCACTTGTATTTCTGACTTTCAAACTGGTCTGAGGAGGATGTTTGAGCCAAAAGCCCCAATGTGACTAAAGATGAAATCTAAACAACAACCTTTATTGGTTAAAAAGTCTAACATTTATATCTAAACAACATTTTTATTGATTAATTGTCTATCATAAAAATCTAAACAATATTTATATTGGTTAAAAAGTCTAGCATTTAAATTTAAACAATGGTTATTTATAAATTGTCTAGCATTTAGTGCTCTAATTGACTAGCACACCACAATGCTGTGAACGATGCAACACGATCCCAATCACATAGAAGATGATGGTTATCTCAAAAAATGGAAATTAACATAAAAAAAGATTGCCCTGCCTGTGAAAAAGTGTTTGCGGTTGGTACGACTTTATCCTCAACAATGGAGTAGAAAATCGCCATCAACCTGTCCAGTGGAAAATATTTTGGTCCCAGGATTTGAGCTGATGTCTGAGCATTAAAAACAGTTAAACTAAAGTGAAATCATCATTCAAATGACATTACTATTGTTTCTTTTTTATATATTAATTTACTTATTAAAATATGTTAAATGTGAATTTAAATCATTAAAAATAAAAGTTCTTTAGAAATTTCAAAATAAGTTGTCGAGTAATCGTACCCTTTCCTCTTTTTTCTTTGACATAAGGACCGATCTTTTTGATGCTTTGCCTGAATTCTGAAGAAGTTCATGTACTTAATAACAATTTTCATCACACACACACACATACAAAAAATAATCAACCCAAAACTTTAATCAACCTCAAAAAATCAATCGATCAAAGACTCAATAAACCAAAATATTAATAAACCAGTGTGTCACCTTCATGAAAAATTTCTTGTCCGATTTTGCGGGATTGTACGAGGCAAGGTAGGATGCTATTAGGAGGTACTTTGTGTAGACGGGCAGTTCGAGGGGAGATCTGCACGACGAGGCTGCAGCAACAAAATCGTCGTTCAGAGGAAAGCCGATTCCGTTAAATAAAGTTTGGAAGTCCGAATCAAACCTGGCGTAGAGCTCTGCATCTGCTCCATCTTCATCCATTGCTCCCTTCGAAGTGAGAAGCAGTGTTCAGCAAGACACATTGGTGATAACATTTTAATGACATTCTATCTTTATGTTAACATTGTTTACTGCAAATAAAAAGAGGACGATGTTCTGTTACCCTGTGGTCTCCCGGAGGTAAACGGTTTGAAGGGATTTCCTTAAAAGTGGCTCCACTCTTTTCCACAGCTTCAACTCCTCTTGGAATGTGGCTGTATTTATTATTATTATTATTATTATTATTTGAATTTTTATTATTTTTAATTTTTGAATAATGAATAAATAGAATCTCTGAACATTTGCAGAAGCAACAATCAAAACTTAAGGATTAGACAATTGTTTTCAATACCAAATTAATAAAGTTTGAAAAAATTAATGTGATACATTATTATTTAAATTTTTAATAAAATCTTAAATGGTTTCTATTACTTCAAACATCCACAAAAACTCACCATCTCCCTTCCTGACAGGTTCAATGTATTTGTCGAAGTTCAGCATGGCCTGAAATATTTAAAAAAAAGTCACTTAAATTTAACAGCTGTCAGTCAATTTAATATTAAAATAATACAGATTAAAATTTAAAATGTAATTTGATAACAATTGAAAAATATACATGTTTCAAAGATAAAATATAATTTACTTTAAATTACTTTAAAATGAATAATTTATATAAAATAAATTATTTTTTTTGGAAACATTAAATAGTTAGATGGAATAATATAAAACAATTACCTTTTTGAAACAACCCATTCATTTGCAATTGCTCGAGTAATAAAACAAACATTCATAAACACAACAATAAATACAAAAACTATTTAAATACAAGAACATTTCGTCGTAAATCCTCCCTAACCAGATATCTGAGTTCTGAAAGGTTCCTGCAAACGAGATGAAAGATGCTAAGCAACAGCTTGATGAACCCCTTGTAGACCTCGACCAATTCTTCTTGAGGGCAGTCAAGGCTGAGGACAGTGACAAGTTCTTCTGTATAACACCACAAATGACAAATTTTGAAAGTGCAAGTGCTTAATTACTGAATATTGTAAAATAATGGTAATTATAATTGTGATGATGCTAATTGAAATTGTTCATTTGTCAGTAATTAGCAGGCTGCTTAAATTAATTATGCTCCAAATGATTGAAAAATCAAGAACAAACAACATTATGCCATGGACATGAAGTTTCCAATCAAATTTAAAAGAAAATAACTAAGAATCTTTGAAGGTATTCAGAGCTTCAGAAGAATTCCGAGAGTCACCTAATAATTCTGATGTTGCAAACATCAATAGCTACATTTATAATAACTCTGTTATTACTTTATTTAACTTTAATCTGTTCTATCGTATTATTTCTAGACGTCCTAGTGATATCGGCCATAAAGAGATAATTCAAGACCTACCCTTGCTGTATTCGGGAAAGTGGATTACGTAGGGCTCCATGAAACCTGTTCCTCCTCTGAACTTCTCCCAGACGATTTGACTTTCCAATATCACTCCAACGTTCAAGTCACTCTTAAATCAACAGGTCATAGGTTAACATCCTTTGGACAAAAGATGATTTTTTTTTTCCAATTTAAGCTTCAATGGTATTAATATATTTTTGGCATGTAATAAGAACAAAGTAATAATATATTGAGTTATTATCTAATAATAACAATAGCTAAGTTCAGTTCCAAAAATAAGCTACCAATTCCTGTAGCCTGAGAAGCATGGGCAAAATGAGTGGACCAAAATCTCTCAACCTCTCTGCTTTTTCCAACAACTAGAATGCAAATTATTACTTAAATTATTTATTTAGAAATTGAAGATTTTAAAGATTAAATTTTAAAGGAGTAATCTCATTTTTACACCTGCATTCTAACAACGAATAAATAAATATCCACACATTCTTACAATGTAGATGCTTTGTGATGGTTCATAAATTCTGTTAACGATTTCTCTAAGAAATATTACAAAGGCATTTCCGTTGTCACATCTGGAGGAAAAGGAGGAATCGAGTTGCTGCAAAATGGACTCAAAGAGCAGCCTTGCAGAATAACATTCAACGCAATTCACGTGAACTAGACGATGCTGAAATTTATGAATTTTTAAATAAAATTTCATTTTATTAAGTTTAATTCCTTACTTAATAAGAAAGTGCAACACACTAACATTCAAGTGTTTAACAACTAGCTTCACTGCTGAAGTTTTCCCTGTTGAGCCGTGCCCATAAATAAATATCCCTGGAATGGCACAGCCCTCCTAAATATTGACAAACCAGTCAAAAATTGAGTCCACTCTTAAAGCATTAGTGAGCTTACCAATCAAGCACTTATTTATTAAATTAAGCCTACCTCATCAATAAGACTGCCGAGAAGATTTAATTGTGGCTTCCTACAAGGCAGCATTTCATATAATGTATCCATGGTTCTCAGGATTTTTGCAACTTATCGCAACCGCGCTTTTTGTTGATAAATCTGTTTTGGGAGGCGAAAAGTTAATTTTTTATCAACACAAAAGCAAATGTATTTTATCAAAGTAATATATATACATATTACTAATAGTTTTAAGAACATTGTAAAATTATTTAAAATTTTTTTCTAATTGAGCTTTTTAGTCCGATGTTCACCAACTTACTTAAGATATAACGAAAAATGAAATTCAAATCCAAAAATGTTATATAACTGAATAAGTTAATGAATGCTTTGTGATTGCTACCAGAGTTACATCAATACTAAATCTTAATAACTACAAATTCTAAAAAATAAAATATAATTACAGCGGTTTTACTAATGAGCAAATTCATATGGCCCTCGCTTTCACGCTTAGCATACAAATCTCGAATTCTTAAACAAAATTAAACACAAAGTATTTCAATGCGTTTAACAAATGAAACATGAAATAATCTGTCTCAAAAATATTTTCGTCTTAACACTCGCGATGTCATTTCATTTCCCTTATAAAGGCTTTATTTTTTGAATAATATTGAAATTGACGGTAGGTCACAAACATTCGTGCATTACTAACTTTTATTCGTTTAATTTTACCATAACTTAAAAAATAAAAGTCAGATTTTAATGAGCATTTAGAGATGTTTCACAGAAAGCGATTTAAATTTTGCTGACTATAGAACCAGGAACAACCTCAAGTTGGCGTTAAACTTGATTTTCAACGTTGATTGAAGCTCAAAGTCAAAAATTAAAATTAATTTGCTAGGAATCGGAATCGTAAGCAGATAATATATTATCTAGTGTCTCGTTTAAATGCGATTATTTTTGGTACACGCTCTGATGTGATGTATGAGGGAATAACAAACAATGGTTATAATCACGTCGGCGCTAACAATTCGAGAAAACTTATGAGAAAACCGTCATTTTTTTTTTTTTAATAACGAAACATCCGATAAATGTTCCCTAAAAGGATGTCTATATTTTTGCCTAAGTCACACGCAGTAAACACTGTGATAATCAAAAGTAAATAATATTATCATCTAAAACTGGGCCTCAAAATGATATTGGTTGATCACAAATTATGTTAATGTTGTTATAAATAAATATGAGCCTCAACGCATTGTTGAACATCGGCAGGTCAGCTTCGATTAGAACGTTTTTATTGAGTGCAGATATCAACATTGCTTTGTTTCACATTTGGCGCTATACCACTCATCACAACCAGTATTACTTTAATTAACTTATTACGTGCTGTAGATAACTTTGCTTTTAATAAAAAAAAATGCTGCGCACTATTTAAACGACAATTAACATAAAAAGCTGCTGTTTGAGATTAAATTACTCATCGGATCGTACCGCTTGAGCTAGAGACTGCTTAGCTTGAAGAAAGAGGAACTTTTTAACAAAAATTGAGTGATGATTGACTTGAGCTCTCCCACAACTAGTAATAATTCATCTTGAAGCTGCAAAAATAATCACTCTTTTGCATCTATTTTTAGATAACCAGGCTTTATAGCAGTTTGAATAGATAGGTCACCTTCATAAACATTTTTTTAATAACAAACCTCTGTTAGAAAATGTGTGCATTAAAGAGCGTACATTAAGTTCCGGTGAGCTCAGCACGCTTATTCAATTGCTTCCTTGCTGTAACAGATAAGCCATAATAATACTGGTGAAATCTTACCGTCATTTTCACCTTTGTTTCTTAGAAACTACAATTTATTAAGAGACGATTAAGCTATTTATTTGATGATATGAATTGCATTTTGAGTCTGCATGTTTGTGAGTGTTTTTATTAAAAGATGTTGAATCAGTACAAACTAAGGTCAAATAGAAGACAATTTGAGATCGTGAATCACATGTTTGTGGGCACGTTCATGGAAAATGTTTAAAATAATTATGATTGAAATCATATCGCATGCTAGTAAATTTTGTGGGTTTTGATAATTACATGAAATTTATGTGTAATCACATAATTATAGTGAAAACTTTACTTAAATAAATATTAAATGCAAATATTCAAAAAATATTAAATACAAAAAATAATTTTGACTCAACTATTTGGTAAGAGAGAGAGATACAATCAATAAATTGCTGAAGATCTGAGGCCAGCATCACATCCCTATTTTTGAATCAGCCAATGAGCGGCAGCTCATGAATAATTAAATACTAGTCTTGTACATTTCGTATAATCGTGATGTCAACAAATGCTGAAGATGGCTGCTATTGTTAGGTCGTTGTCTGGTTCGGCAAATCTGTTTAAAAAACAAATTTTCTGCAATTATTTCTCTCCTTCTGCGATTCCTTTGATCAGGTGAATAATTTTTTAATAATTTTCATTTTACATTTTGCCTTGAAACAATGGGGGAGGTTTTTTTTTATCCTCACCATCCCTAATTGGTTGAGACGTAACTCTTACATCAAGGATTGGAATTAATTTTGGCCTGAAAGCGGCAAAAAATCCAGACTAAATCTCGTGGAATGATTGTGGATTTTTGGTGCAACATTTGCCTCACTTAAAGCAATAGAAAGCTCAGCTATTGGTTCGCTGTATTTTTATTCATCGACCTCAAAATGGCTAACAGGTTGTTTGGAGCCATCTGGAGAAACGTCGGAAAATGTTACAAAGCTCCGATGAGTGGATGTTCCGATCTGAGGGAGCGTAAATCCATCTCATTTCAATGGAATGTTTTTTGATGATGACCTATGCTTTTAGTTTGAGTGGTCATTAAGATGTCGTTAGTGAGGACGCGGATGTTCCTGCTTCCTGGCGTTGCCCATTGTACTTACGCGTTGTACGTGACGCGATCGTGGTAGTCCATGTTAGTAAATTAAATGTTTATTATGTTTTGCATTATGTTTTGCTTTAAAATCTTTATTTGTATTCTGAAATATTAACTCGAATGCGCTCTTTCGGGACTGGATGTTTTGCGACGATCAATGAATAGACGTGTGAATTCTCATATGCGCGTAATTATATCATAATTATAATCATTGAAAGACATCTTTAATAATCATTTTTAAATTTAATAAACAATTTATTTCGTTCATAAAAAAAGAAAATTCACTTAAGCTAATAAAAATGGTAAAGTTTAGTAACGCAAAAGTTAATTTAACCAAGAATTTACAGAGCCTTATCATTCATGACGAGAATAGTGACAATTATTGTGAACCACCTGTGGGAGATGCATTTAATTAAATATTTAGCGAACTCATCTGACTTATTGGCGCGTAGGCATCCCAAGTCGCTTATTTGAAACATGCAGCGTTAAACCTTGAGTAAACTTGGCATATTCACCTACGTGGATGTCTGTTGTTCAGATCCAGGATTCAACATTGTTGGAATTATTGGGAACGCTCGGCCAGCTATCTTTATTAATTTCTAAACTGATTAGCGAATTCTTTCAGAAGTTAAATTTGCAATTATAATAAAAACACAAATAATAACAAACCATGTATTTTTTAGACATGGAAGCGTCTGGCTTCCAGATAAAGAGTTCATTGAGAAATACAACAAGCCCGTTCTCTATCCCGATGAGGTTTCGTCGAAATGGCCAATACCTCCTCGAAATCGTAAGACTATAACACTTTAAGCTGACTCTGTTTAGCCGGTGACTCTTAATATTTTCAAATCGCTTGTTCTAGGGAGATCCCAGGAAATCGAGAAGAAGGTCAAGAACATCACCCTCAATTTTGGTCCACAGCACCCAGCAGCCCACGGTGTCCTACGTCTCATTCTGACTTTGGACGGAGAGACCATAGTTCGAGCCGACCCCCACATCGGTCTCCTTCACAGAGCAACGGAGAAACTCATCGAGTACAAGACCTATTTGCAGGTAGGTCGACGACTAGGCTGCTCAAATAATGCATTCGTGTGTTTTCCAGAGATCCAATTTTCCAATTCTTCCAGGCCCTGCCTTACTTCGATAGACTGGACTACATGTCCATCATGACGAACGAACAGTGCTTCTCTTTGGCAGTGGAGAAACTTCTCAACATCGACATTCCAATCAGAGCCAAGTGGATCAGACGTTAGCTTTTGATACTCTCTTTCTTTACTCTTTGATGTTAGAATCTTTTTTTTCTCTCTGTTTCTCTTTGTTCCAATTATATTTATTTCGATTTAGTTCGTCGCTGGAAGTTATATTTAACTTTTTATTTTGAAGTTTTGTTCGGTGAAATCACGAGGATCATGAACCACTTGATAGCAATCGGCGCTCAAGCTCTTGACATTGGCGCCATGACGCCACTCTTCTGGCTGTTCGAGGAAAGAGAAAAGGTTGTGCTTTCGAGTGAATTTTATTTGTTTTTATAACTAATTAATATTAATATTAATATTAATAATCAATAATTCTTCTCGTGGAGCTTCGTCGGTGTCAATAACGTGGAATGCACATGAAACCATTAACTTGTTTTTGGGTGAGGCGAAGGATTGTTTCATGTTTCTCTCAACTCCTTGCAATCCACTTATCAGTTATTCTATCTCGAACTAATTAGATCTTCAACTTTAGCCTCCTTTCATTTTATCCTATCATATAATATTTGTTCAGTTATCCATATAATATTTATCCATGTAATGTTTATTTATTTATCCACACAATATTTATTTATTTATCCTTATAATATTTGTTCAGTTATACATCGGTTGTTTGGACTTTTTTAATGGATGTTTGACGAATCACATTCCGACATTCTCGAGGGAAATGATCGCATTGACCTTTCGTGTCGTCTGCTGAAAAGTATGGCGCCGAATTATCAACGCCTTGTCTTGCAATACTTTTCACAACCCGACTTGCGCGGGAATGGTTCAGATGTGGTTTTATAATTTCACAGTTGTTCGAGTTTTACGAGAGAGTATCGGGTGCTAGGATGCATGCAGCTTACGTGAGGCCAGGAGGTGTTGACAGGGTAAGGTTGTCGTTCTTCTTGCAATGTGGATCCACTTTTAGAACGTTCATCCTCCATTGCTGATTTGCACAATTTGCAGGATCTTCCGCTCGGATTGATGGACGACATCCACAAATGGTGTCTGACTTTCCCACAGGTGTTGCAAGAAGTGGATGACCTTCTGACGGGGAACAGGATCTGGAAGCTGAGGACGAAGGACATTGGACTCATTTCGGCCGAGGATGCTCTTAATTATGGCTTCAGGTGAGTCTGATGATGATGATGATGATGATGATGGTGGTGGTGGTGGTGGTGGTGGTGGTGGTGGTGGTGGTGATGATGATGATGATGATGATGATGATGATGATGATGATGATGATCTTCATTCGGGCGTGTCTGATTTCGATTCGTCGAGGGATGGTTTGTTTTTTTGTTACAAATATTTTATTGGTAATAATTATTATCTGAAGAAAAGCAGAAGTGCTTAATCATTAAGCAATTACTTTATTTGTTTGCTATTATGAGGGAACAAGTAATGAGTTCTTCGTGTATTGCGTTCGTTTAAGCTGCAATTGTATAGCCTTTGTAACGTCATGCACTTTCGATAACTTCTGAAACAAAAAAAACAATTCACCTTTACACAGCGGTGTGATGCTCAGAGGATCAGGCATCAAGTGGGACTTGAGGAAAGTCCAACCTTACGACGGATACGAGAATGTCGAATTTGACGTTCCCATCGGCAAGAATGGAGATGTTTACGACAGGTAAGATGAAGACATCTTCAAGGTTTGGAGGTGATCTGTACATTCAATTTAAGCTGGTGGTTGTAAATATATTAATAAATAATCTAATAATAATAGAAATATTGTAGATATTCTATGGTCTACTACACTATTCTATAATTATAATGGTTGACTATGGATAATTGGATAGTCGTATTGAGGTGAATTAGAATATTGACGTTTATTTTGAATGGATTGAGTAAGCGAGGGTAGTTTTCCAAATTAAGTTTCGATCGCTTGTAATCTCAAAGTTAAGTTTTAGGATTCAATTTCGCATAGGACCTCGTAATTCGTAATTTCAATCGGTTAAGGAGAACGTAAAAGTCTTTCTTGGTAAAATATAGGTGAGGAAAAACCACTTTGTTTTTAAAAAAAGGAAAGAATAAAGAAATTTATATCTCCTCGTCGGGACACCGCGCGAACATTTTGAGATTATTTCCACCGGAAGGTTTTGTTTTTAGTCGCCAGACTTTTCTCATTTCCATCACATCGTATTTAATTGAAAAGAATTGATGATGTATTTGAGAACAATTAATGAAATGCGACATGATAAGCCATGACAATTACTTTTAGTTGTTAATGAGGCCGAGATTTATGTACACTCACAGGGGCGGATCTAGAACACTTTGACGGGGGCCATACGCTGGAACCAGTGCATTGATTATTGTGTATTAATGTGCGTTAACGTGGAATTAATATTTAAAAATATTAGATGAAAATACATTTTTTAATTTTAATTAATTTTTTAGTAATTTTATTTTATGATAGATTTACTTTTTTTCTTTTATCTTCCAAATGATGGGGCGAGCCATGTTCCCCCGCCCCCTCTAAATCCGCCCTTGTAACCACTACTAGTAAAATAAGGTTTAACTCCGCGCTAAATGTAAGCCCACGAATCCCCGTGGCATTCTTCACGGTCATTAACGAATTATATGAACTGGAAATTTTCGAAAAAGTCAATTTTGTTTGACAGAGTCTCTTGCATTTAGACAATGCTTGCGTGCGAAGGTATTGTAAATTCTTACTTTTCTTCGAATTCTTGGCGTTGTTCATCATTTTAACTGTTCAATGTATCATTTCCTCACTGGCCGATATGTGTTCAATGGAAGCAGACACGTTCTTTCCTAAGCCGACTTTGAAATTTGAATTATTTTTAACGATCAATATTTGATGCGTTCGTGTTTATTTTTTAAGAAGTTAATTCTGTGAATGATGCCCTCGCTCGGCATAAACTTTAATGTTTAATATATCTGCTTCCTACCGCTGAGTCGAGTGATGGAAGTTTAATAAATGAGACCTCATCGCGAGGTTCAGCGCACCAGACATCATGTTTTATGCGGGAGAATTCGTTTCATGCCGTTCTACGTTTTACATTTACGACATCCAATGTAATAAATTGGACAGTTTTTGTATAAAAAAAGGTATTTTAATTTTAAAAATTGAAAATTCTAAGAAATGTTTTAAAGTTTTGAGTAATGTAAATTGTCGCATGTGTTTATGCGTAGGCATGATGCCAAGCCAACAATGACGGCGGAATGGCTTCAGTTCTAAATGAACGTACTTTGAAATTACTATGACTCCTAAAAGGGATTGCTCTTGGCTCACTGGGTCGTTCTCAATTGCCGAGGACAAACTAACGTGGCTAGCTCATCCACAGTCTGACCTATTTAACAACAAACTCGCCAATTCTTTATTGCAAAGCTATTTTTTTTTGAATGAGCGACTTGACAGAACAAAATGAGCTATGGTAGGCAGGCCTACTATTAACGTCTCGTTGAATAACGTTGAAAAGCGATTATCTGGATGGGAAAGAAGGTATAAAAGCATGTTGGAATTATATTACAGGTAGCTGCTGCCTGGAGAGGTGCTTTACAATTTAATTGCGTAATAAATTAATTTAATACTTCCTTTTCTGTCTCGCATGTTGTTTGTGAAAGCCACTTAAAAATCGGCTTTGCGAATATGTTTTCGCTTCGCAAAAACACCACTGCTCGAGTAACCATGAAACTCTGAATACACAAAGTGGAATGGATTCCATGTATTCAGAATTCGGGTTCTTCTTCTTTGGAGGTCTCATGGATCGGGGTCAGATAGGTCGTGACTCATTTCGTCTCCAAAAGGTCAAATAAAAACATAATGAAAGATCAACTTTGCCAACGAGTGTTTTTAAGTGTAACATCTTCAATGTTTACCGGCGCTTTCTTCCGAATATTTCGTTCAGGCCCTGAATTATATGAGCGCGTGTAAAAATATTTACTCTAAAGAATTTGTAAAACTGCTCAACAAATTAAGCTGTTAATTAAATATGTTAATGGACTTTGTTTCTAAGTGTTTGAAAGGAGTCAATAACTCGAGAGTGAGCTGCATTTTGAGGCCAGCAAAGACAGACAAGACGTTGTTGTTGTTGAAAATGTTAATTCAATTAAGAATTAAAGACGAGGATCCATTTCGCGATTGCAAGTTGATTGAATGAACTTTATATTCGAGAATAAAATATCAGCCCCAGAACCACTCGGGTGTTCCACCCCCCATAAATACAAAGAAGTTTGAAAACAAGCGCAGACTTCAGTGCGGATGTTTACCATCAATCTTTTATTTACGAAATTGAAGCTGAATTGTCACGCGATACTTTGTTATTTTTGTTAATAATTGTTCATTCCTCCTTTATGCCTTGTGCGTTTTATTACGTAAGTTGTGATAACGATTTGCGAAAATAATATTATGAAATGTTAATCAGTTCCTAGCAGTATTGATTACAATTCCAGGTACCTCATAAGGATGGAGGAGATGAGACAGAGTTTGAGAATCATTGAACAGTGCCTCAACAAGATGCCACCTGGTGAGGTGAGGGTTGATGATGCCAAAGTGTCACCACCAAGAAGAGCTGAGATGAAGGTAAGTTGTGATGACGATGATGATTATTATTATTATTATTATTTAAATATCGACGAGTCCAATTGAAAACGTAATTATGATAAAATATTTTTTATTTGAAGAGTTCCATGGAGGCCCTCATCCACCACTTCAAGTTGTACTCGGAAGGATACCAGGTGCCTCCTGGTTCAACCTACACTGCCATTGAGGCTCCAAAGGTATTTGAGTTTTTGGTTAACCTTCAGTTATGTTATTATTATTATTGCTATTGCTTTTGATGTTATTTTTATTATTATTGTTGTTGTATTATTATTATTATTATTATTATTATTATTATTATTATTATTATTATTATTGATTTTAGCATTATTTGAATTATCGAATTATTAAGCAATCAAAGGTTAACGTTGCGTACAAGGCTATTATTCTATCCAAAACCATTTAACAAGGGTAAGTTAGTCGGCAAACGCTTATAATCGTAAACGTTGTAATTACACTGATTATACTTATATTTATAATTATATCGCTGTCAATAACATTCACAAGTCATTGATCAGTTTCAGTGAACTGATAAGGTAAATAAATTAAAGTCTCTTAAAAATACTTACCAATCCATAGCAGTGCCACGTCACAAGCCATTACTATTTGACTGAGTTTAGTTGTTAATACGGCCTGAGTAATTGGGTTGTTCTAGGGCTGATGAAATTATTGCCTCGATACCGTCTCCTCAAGGAGGGCAAGGAACGTCATTGGTGATTATAAATTATTTCCCATCCACCGATTGGTTACCGTCAGGCTTGATTATGGCCTATCCGTGACTAGGGTCGTGACGAACTTGGAGTTGTTTTCCATTTTTCTTTCCTCGGAGTAATTGATTGTTGACTCCGTTATTTGGAACTATTTCGACCTATTATTAAGACGTCCGTCCAATCAGCTTCATTGGAATGGATACTGTCTGTAAAAGCGTGCCATTAGGTTGGTTGAGGAAAGACGTGTTATTCAGCCTGGGTTTTCCAACGTCCATAATGGTTTTTCCCACATTCATCCCCATGGTAGAACATTCAACAATGGCATTCGCGTAGGAATTCATACGAGTTCATTCACCGGAATGCATCGCTGGTGCTATTAATAGCATTCGACGTCAATAGCACGTGATAACATTTATTCCAGGGAGAGATGGGAGTGTACCTGGTGTCAGATGGAACTAGCAAGCCCTACAGGTGTAAAATAAAGGCTCCAGGATTTGCTCACCTGGTTAGACCAACTGATTGATTTGATCAACCGATTTGTATTATTGTCTCGACTTTGATATTGGATTGATCATAATCAAATTGTTTTTCTATTCAATAACGAGGTCAAAAGTTTTACTGCAAATTGAAAGTTTAATTAATTATAAATATAAATTGCAAGTTTTATTAATTTTAAATATAAATTTACAGGCTGCTCTCAACAAATTAACGAAGGGTCTCATGTTAGCGGATGTTGTTGCTGTCATAGGTCAGATGAGATTTGTGTTGTCGTTGCGTGGCGATTTGTTGTTATTTTATGAAAATAATTTTTTTTAAAACCTGCAGACAGGTTATTGTTGAGCACGTATCATTATTTATCCAGCGAAGTATTTAATTAATTAAAAACTAAACAGTAACAAAAAGGAATGTGAAAAAAAAGTACTTAAAAACAAAAATCGAATAAATTTATGTCCTCGCGTTCTGTTTCCAGTCGACAATAAGA
>JAJTWR010000266.1:3357500-3377500 GCA_021613335.1 Whitmania pigra | reverse complement strand
GATGCTAAAAGAATTTAAAAAAAAAATAAATAGAATGGAATGGAATGATGGACGGATGGAACAATAAAAGAATAATTATGGATGATGAATGAGTGAAGGAATGAATGGATGATAAAAAAAGAGATGGATAGACAGATGGAAAGAAGGAAGGACGAATTCATTCCTTCAGGAAGGCAGGAGCAGTCTGGAACTTATTGGATGTTTCGACTCAAAAGTGGAACATTTAATCCTCAACTCGACAGGGGCATTAGACTCGAGAAGACGTTCTGGCAGAGATTCTCTCAATTGCAAACAGGTGAGTAGTTCCCCTGGGTGGTCCACGTGGCGATCGTCGGGTTGCACCAATTCACCCATCCGCCCGCCCGCCCACCTATTCTCCCGTGCTTCAGGAATGCATGACTCATTCCGCATGGAATAAAATTTTCCAAACATAGCGGCTGAGTATAATCAAGTTCTATTCAAAGTTCTGAAGATCATGTGATTTCATGATAGGACCTCCCACGTGAGAACTCCTATTTCGTAGTCACGTCACATCAACCAATCGCTTTTGTTTGTTCGACCTGACGTCACAGGCATGCACCGGATATCGAACCTGTCACGTCATGACGTAAAACATCACGTGGTTTCTAAAAAAAAACAAAAAACATTTGCTGATTGGACGGATAATGAAACCAAGCAAAATGGGTCACCGTCCATTAGAGGAGATTATATTCGCCTCCTTTCTTTATAGCACCCTAAAATCTCACCGCTGCCAAAAATCCGCACTGAACCAAATCTGTGTCACACAATTCCAGTCAAACGTAGAAATTCTTTTGAAGTAAAATTTCTTTTGCACCAAAAACGGTGCTGTTTCGGGTGGCTAACAAACTCCGTGAACCCACCGAGCCCGGGGATCCTCGAAGGACAGCCCACTAAGACGGCCATTAATCATCGGCACGCAGAAGCACGATTTTATTGCACGTCACAAACTGAAGTACCGCCGGGTAACTCCGGGAATGTATTTTAAATTGAAATCTGCATGGATGTCATGCTCCCCTACTTCGGCTGATTGATATTCTCCCAGAAGTTCCGGGCGGTGCAACACGTCTTAGGATTCCCCGTGCGGTCCAAACCACCCGGGGCGCTAATCTCCATCCATCTGCCTATTATTTACACGATTTTCTACCTGGCTGCTGATGTCCGCTGCTCTGATGAACAAATTCGCGGCCTCCTCGTGTTCCACGCGTTTCCGGCTGAATTCGGCTCGATTTTCGCTTCCTTAAGGATCGTCGTGGCACGCGATAGTCGCTCAGTGAGGTTTGGTAGCGTCCCTATCGCGGTCGTGACTGCCATCGCTACCATCATTGTCATCGTCGTCGTCATCATCATCGTCGTCGTCATTGTCGTCGTCATCATCATCGTCATCATGAATAAACGGCGACAATATCGAACATCGTCAATGTAGAAAGTGAAAATTTTTTTTTAATCCAGCTCATGGAATGGATATAAGGAATAGTAATAATATTAATGATAATGCTGATGATGATGATAATAATAACAAATAATTAAATAATAACTAATAATAATAACACATAATAATAACAATAACAAAACCTTGAAAGTAGGAATGAAAGAGTTGCACACCTTTATTGGAAGGAAGCCATTTTTTTCCGTTCGTAAACACAATCATCGTTATGAATGTACGAACGATTTCATTGAATTTTACGTCCATCTTTCGATGTCGTTTCATCCTCTTTCTTTTCCCGCTCTTGAGAAGAAAAAATGTTCGGAATTTTGTGGATATTCAGGTTTTATTGTTCACATTGTATTGTTCAGATTGTATCGTTCACATTGTATTGTTTACATTGTATTGTTCAGATTGTATTTTTTACATTGTATTGTTTACATTGTATTGTTTACATTGTATTGTTTACATTGTATTGTTTACATTGTATTGTTCACATTGTATTGTTCAGATTGTATTGTTCACATTATATTGTTTACATTGTATTGTTTACATTGTATTGTTTACGTTGTATTGTTTACATTGTATTGTTCACATTGTATTGTTTACATTGTATTGTTCACATTGTATTGTTCACATTGTATTGTTTACATTGTATTTTTCACATTGTATTGTTTACATTGTATTGTTCAGGTTGTATCGTTCACCATGAACATTCCATTACTTTCGAATCCTTGGCGGTTGTTTTGCGTCCGTTCAGATTTCTGAATTTCAAGAGACGGTGATTTCTTAGCGATTCAAACTTTCGCGATGTCTTCTTCTGTTTGTTTTGTTTTGTTTTGTTTCTGTTTTTTCCTTTGAGATGCGAAGTTTCAGGAATGTTAGATTTTGTTTCGTTTCGAAAATGCTGACCATATCTTGACTTGGCTTAAAAGCGCTTACATAAATGAACGAATGAATAAATAAATAAATGCATGAAACAATAAATGATTAAGTGAATACATAAGCAAATAAATAAATAAATATTTTGAAATTATTTAAGTCATTCCTGCAATTACACCTGCAACATATTTTTATTACTTCTTGATAAGTCAAATGCATACAAACAAGCCTGAACCATTCATCTTTTCATCCATCCATCCATCCATCCACCATCCATCCATCCATCCATCCATCCATCCATCCATCCATCCATCCATCCATCCATCCATCCATCCATCCATCCATCCATCCATCCATCATCCATCCATCCATCCATCCATCCATCCATCCATCCATCCATCCATCCATCATCCATCCATCCATCCATCCATCCATCCATCCATCCATCCATCCATCCATCCATCCATCCATCCATCCATCCATCCATCCATCCATCCATCCATCCATCATCCATCCATCCATCCATCCATCAGTCCATCCTCCCAAACCAATCGGCATTATTCAAAGCACCTGAATGCCTAAAGAGATCGTCAATACATCCGTTTGTCTCTCCTTCAAATCGCCAGACTTTGAACCCTCTGAACGAATCCCAGTGAATTCTGAATTTCACGTCACGTGAATGAAGATTTATCTCATTCGAAACATGCCATTCATTTTCCAACGCATTTGCCGGCTATTTCCAGAGGTTTTCAATCAACTCCGGATGGTTCTGTCAGGCGGAGTCAGACTCAAACTGGAATATTTCTGATCTGGAACAGTGGGCTGGAATAACTTGCGAAATGGAGGCCGATTCTACGTCAACTTGATTTCAATCATGACTTCAATGATTTCAATCATGACTTCAATGATTTCAATCATGATTTCATTGATTTCAATCATGATTGCATTGATTTCAATCTTCTCCCGCTCCATAAGCGATCGTTTGCCAGCAGCAAAAAATGAAAAATAATCTAAAAACAAAAATTTATTTTCCATCGAGAGCCGATTAACTCGGTTAAAAGTGGATCTTGATTTTTTATTTACTTAATCTTCGCTGTCATGTTTCTGAGCGTCAGCCATTGATTCGTTTTTTCGTTTCATTTTTATTTTATTTTTATGATTTTAGTGCAAGTTGGGATATTTTTTTTGTAAAGAATAAATTAACGTTAACATGATATATTTTTCGTGAACAAAAAAAATTTCAATTACGTTGTTAACCTATCATAGAGAGGCAGTCTTAAATCATAATTTTAATTACTCGATCTTTTATGAACATTTTTCTGATTTACTTTGCACATTCGTTGCGATTTACGTGAGCGGATTTTGTGGGCATTTGTTTTTATGTCGTTAAATTCGGCGGGAATTTATTTATTTACTCTCGAATTATTGTCGCTTAATGAGAAGAAATATATTTACGCATCCATGTTCAGTATAGTCTCGTTTTTATTTCCGTTTGAGTCTTTTCGCATGAACATAAGTTCATAAAAGTAAAAGTTCATGGTTGTAATTAACATAACTTTGTATAATTTTAATTATTAATGTAATTATAATTATTGTAATTAAATTATAGCCGTCATATGAAGTACATCATATTCTCACCTATTTTGTCAATAACCGCATTCAATATTTTGACATAATTAATGATAACAAACAACAATTAATTGCTAAATAATTGACAATAATTAAATTAATATTGAAAACAAGTAAAAAAAAAACAAGGCAAGATTAAAATTTAAAATTACAAACGATAATTTTGAATATTTCTTCAGCAAGCGAATAAACCCTCCGGGCAGCATATTCAATGCACGACCTCTCGTTGACCCCAGTTGGGCAAACCCTGGTGTCGTGGTTGATTTATTTCCTTCAAGTCTTCAATTCCATTTAAATGTTTATTTCAAGTCTTCACCTCCATTTAAATGTTTATTGAGTGCTGAATCAAATGAGACGTTTTCTCACTGATCTTTATTATTGGATCAAGAAAACATCCTTTGAACGATCTTCTCTTAATGAGCGACTTATTTTTCTCTCAATTCTTTTTTTGAAATCACCGAGATAAAAAAAAATAAGTCAGCCAGGAAAGGGGGACATTTCGGATCGACCGAGGGTCGAATTTGCCCCGAAGCCATCTCCATCTCTGCCGCAAAAATGTTGCAGGCGTAAAATTTTATTAGTACTCGCTCTGGGACTGTAAACGAGTGTGTTTTTAGAGACCCATAGTAGACTCTGCGGGCCTGTTGATTAAAATGAGGAGACATTGCGAGGAGTCTTTTCGTGTTACTTAGGCAGTAATAAAGAGAATCAATCACCCACCCAGACGTCCATCAAGATGTCTGCGGTCTCGACCCCAACCACTCGCTACCGTGTAGAACCGGGGTCTTGTGAATTTGATCGCGAGTCTTGGAAATTTGAATAATCCAGAGTTGGCCGACGAACGCCTAGTCGAGTTTATTTGCGCTGTGAATTTTTTATGACACCTCGGGGATTTATCTACTGGTCGGAGTTTACATGTGAAAGTTCCAGAACTCGACAATTATGTAAGGAGCTGTTTTCAAAGGAATTTATTTATGGCCTGTTCCTCTCACCTCGAAACCCGTCCCTGAAATCCATCCACGCGGACAGTAGGAGATGAGGAAGTCGGACAAGTAGAAAGATGCCATGAAAACGTGAGCCTTTGATGTCGGACAGGTTGAATGCTAATTAGTCGTGTAAAAATGTTTCCTCGCGACACCGGCAACTTCAAAAAAAGCCGTCGTGAATTATTGAAAACTTTACATAGTGGATCAGGATATTACAAACATTCGTCTGAACACTGCAACTGGGCTACCACTTGTGCTCCTCTTCTGCCCTCGACCTGTTTTTTCCTGATGAGCCTGATGAGAGGAAAGGACTTCGTCTAAATCACAGACGACACCTCATTGCTTCTTTATCTTGTGGATGTGCAATCAGCTTAACGGTGACTCCAGGAGATTCATTACTGCTCGAGGTTATCTGAGGAGTTCATGCAAATTTAAAACTCTGCTTCCATTCATTTCCATTCTAGTTGCTGCGATGGAGCAGACGACCATTTGAGTATTCCTGGCGAGCGCGAAAGGGGTTGAGTGTGATGCGAGCGTGTGCTAATGTAAAGCTGTGGCGACCTCCTCGCTACTTTTTGACCCCAACGCAATACGACTGAGTAGGTGACCCGATGGGTGGTTTGGACGGGGCGGGTGAGTGAGAGGGCGGATTGAGGAGCGGTAGTAGGAGAGGGAATGAATTATGAAGCCATGATTGTTGAGATATTAGCGCACGGACAGGTAACGAAGTCTAATGGTCCTTTTGGCGATGTCTCGGGTAATGATTGTTGCTGTTGTTGAAGTTGTCGTCAACGGCTTAATTATTCCGCAGTCACGACCACCGCAACAACCTCCATGACCAACAAATCGTACACGATAATGATGTCGTTGTTGAACGAACGAACGAAGGAACGAGGAGCAAAGGAAAGGAAGACGAAGAAGGAAATAATTTGAGAATTTCTTTTATTTAGTTATTATACATTTTTATAAATTATTACGCCGACAATAATTTCCGGACTTCAATTTCACGGAGTATTTTTTCCACTCGAGTTGAGAGAAAATATTTTTTTTATGCATTTTTTAGTCTGTTTGAATCGTAGACTCACTTAATCGGGCAGTTTGCTGAAGGGGAAGGTTGAACTACGCCACTGAAGTGCTACATAAATTCGCTTAATTAGTATTAGAAAGATGCCTAAGGTGACACTTGACGATGTTATGATGATGTTAAATGAGTGGATGACGACGACGATGGTGATGATCATGATCATATAAGTTGTGATGACAACGATGACGACGACGATGATGATCATGTAAGTGGTGATGACTTGCATGGCTGTAGGAGATGACGATTGTGTGAGAATGGCGGTAATTACTACGGGCTGGAGGTGCCAATTAATCGTCAGTAGGCTGAACAACATCACAACATCACAACAACACAACATCACGTGTTTCCGTGGATTTTCAAGATTTTGTATGACAACAACAAAAGAATTATGTTTAAAAGTTCATAAGAATATTTATTCTTATTAAGGAACTATTTCTTTATTATCTGATTAGCTTATGACTTATTCATAAATGGATTATGATTAGGAATTCGATTAGGACAACGATGATGATGACGATGACGATGACAATGATGAACAATTAAGTTCTAATAAATTACAACTCCGCCATACAAGGATGTGAAAAAAAAATTAATTGAAGTGACTCGTCGCGAGATGAGGAGTGATTTATATATATTTAAAAAAAATTAATCTTTTACAAAAAAACAAATTTTTTGCTTCTGCTGTTTCACTTTCACTGGAAATTTCCGGCTCCAGGATATTTACAGATGAATGTCATCAATTAAATAAATTAAGTAATTACTGAATTGGTTAAATTTGTGGCTAGTAATTTAAATTATTTTAATAATTATACATTTGTATATTTAATATATTTGTTTATTTAATTAATTATTTTTATATATTTATTTAATTATTTATTATTTGTTCTGTTCATGACGAACCAACCAAGAGCTTTCAATTCTTTTTTTAATTTCTTGCCATCATCGACCTCTTAATGAATATTAATGAGGTTGATGGAATTATTAATTCAACATTTATGTTATATTTATAAATATAAAAATATTTTTTTCCGATGATGAGGTTGTTTTATGTCCGTGTTTATGTTGGAAAGATACGTTTAAATGTTTTTTGAGTTAAATACTATTAAACATTACAAACCACTTGATACTATTAATTGTTGTTGTTGCTGTTGTTGTTGTCGTTGAGTTTGTGGATGATTTCTTGGGTAAAGTTCAGATTACGATGATGGAATGATGTTTATGGATGCGAAAATGAGGTCATGAAAACGGCGGATGAAAAGATGATGACGATGCTGCTGCTGCTGATGATGATGATGACGGTTGTGGTGATCATGATCATAGCAGAAAGTTATGATGACAATGATGCTGGATGACACGACGACTGTTATGATGACGGTAATGATGACGATGACAGCGCCAGTAGGAATAAAAAATGATGGCGCATCCGACCACGCGCTGGTCATCCAATTAGCGGTTTCATTGTCGTCCAAATGAGAGGACAGAGTGTCTTGTATATCGTGACGTCATCAAACACGGTAACACGATTCCTACAGCTTACCTGTAATTAATGACTCGGGAATTTAATTAAAAAATACCTTTCGAGGTAAAAATGGATGAGCAACTTTTTTTTTTTTTAAATTTGTTTTTGTCTCCTTTTTTAAGCCGATCATTCGATGATTATAAAGGACGTTATCTTCGTTTCGAATGATTATCAAGAACTTAGCGCCCATTTCTTGAGGAAATTTGCTTTTAAAAAATATGCAAATGTATTTCGCTCGACAATTTATACTTCATTAAAGAATTTTGAAATTAATGTTCTGGTGAAAGGAATTTATATAAATTTTATGACATTTAATTAATCAAATAAATTAAATTTATTTTATGATTAATTTAACTTAATTAAAAAGAATTTTCTTGTCATCGATGATTTACTAACGAGATGATTTACTACTGCAATGATTTCGATTCAACCGATGACGATGATGATGATGATGATGGTGATGATGATGATGATGGCAGTTATGACGATGTTTTTCAATGTCTCTTTCGATGGAAATTTATTTACACTGTCGAACCCGCTTATATCGCCGGTCTAGGGGTTTTCCAAAAAGGCGTCGAGATAAGCAATGATCGAGATAACCGAAAATCAATATGGCGACTGTATATTAATAATATGCTTGCAATTTCTTTGCGTACATAATGTGCGTTAATAAGTGAGAGTGCACATGCGCGTGTGTTAGGTTTTTTTTTGCACAACAACAATTGATATTTGATATTGATAAAAGCATTGTGTATATACAATGTATGCTAGCAACAAAAGGCATGTGTGAACAACTAACAACAGAGATTTACCAATTCGTAGTAAAACCACCGCCGATTCTCGTTACGAACCTTTTAATTATTTTTTTTTAATTTCTCTCTATTGACTGGTTGTCCAGTTCCTCTTAACACCTCCAGAATCCAGACATTTTAGAACGAAAAAAATAAACAGAATAGTTACAGCACGTTACGCCTCAGACAAAATCAGTCAAGGTAAATTGGGTTCGGCGACATAAATGAATCGACATAACCGATGAGAAAATGCTACAACAATGTGGGAATTTGGCGGTTCCAGTTCAAAGTCGACGATTAGTCACGGGGTCGAGATAACTCATGTAAAGTCGCGAATTTGAATCTCTTTTGTGCTCGAGATATTAGGGTTCGGCGACATAAATGAATCGACATAACCGATGAGAAAATGACAAAGAAGGAAATTGGCGGTTTCACTTCAAAATCGTCGACTTAATAGGGTTGGCGAGTTAACCGAGGTCGAGATAAATGTGTTCCATTGTATTTTAATTCATTTTTATTTTAAGTAATTTATATTTAAATTTGTTACATTTTAATTAGAAGTAATTTATATTTTAATTTATTTATATTTATTCGTGGATTCCAATATTTTGTTTTCTGAAAGATTTTCAAGCTCATTTTCGTGGATTCTGTTTTCGTCACCATGTTGACTACAGGAAGCCTTTTAGAAATTCATTTTATAAATTTATTTTACAAGTACATTTAGAAATTCATTTTATAAATTCATTTTATAAATTCATTTTTAAATTCATTTTACAAAAACATTAAGAAAGTCATTTTTAAATTTATTTTATAAATTCAATTTTAAATTAATTTTCTTTAATTCACATAAATTTATTTTCCATGAATTTCAGCGTTCGTCGTATTAGTAAATGATTGATAAGCCAACTAATTGATAAATTAAACAATTGATTAAACATATATCTGAATAAATAAATAAATGATTGATTAAATAAATAATTAATTATTACTCAGGTTGTCCTGAATGGCTTTATTTACATTTACTTTTACTAATTGTTTATTTACATCGACAGTTACAAATGTGTCTTATTGTTGATGAACCTTCAGTTTGTTGGAAACACAGCAATTAAAGGAACAAACAGACAAATTAATTAATAATCAAATACATGAATCTATAATTAAATAAAAGGATTTAACATGAACTGATTTATTGATTAAATGCTTAAACATCTCAAAAGTTAACATCTAAAATAAAAACGGAGAAACGTCCAAATAGGTGAGCGATAATTCAGCCTGGAAAATCAGTTTCATTCCAGAACCAAACGAACCGTCACATGTTGTGTGGAAATGCAAATTAAAATAAAAACTTTAATTTTTCACGAAGAAAATTTTTTGAATTTATTTTTTCTTTTCCACAAAAAAGCAACAAACTCGAGCTGATGAGGCGTTCATTTTTCCAGGAGTTTTCGAGTTGGATTCAATTAATGGCGGGAGGCGAAATCTCAGGTTGAAAGAAAATATTTATTTATAAACAATAATAGTAATAATAATAATTATTATTATACAGCAACAACGACGACGATGATGATTATGATGATGATGACGATGATGGCGACGATGACGACGATGACGACAACGACGACGATGATGATAACAATAACAATAATAAAAGAGGCGAAGAGAAAAGTCAATTTCCACTTTCGGACGGGAAACAGGAAGCAAGGAAGCGTAGAAATGAAATTGTAGAAAATAAAATTATCGATGAATTACAAGAAATAATGTTATCAATCAATTACATAACATAACAACCAACATCTCCCGAAACCATACGCTCGGATTAAAGCGGTGCATTGATGCATAGAGTAGGGTACCTGGGTGAACCCTTTAACGAATACAGTGCTTGGAGGGAGGGAGGATTGTAGAGGAGGTGGGGTAGACGAGGGTATACTGGAATTTCCACGGGGGTCTGATTCCGAGGTTCAATGAAGTGATGAAGCCGTTATAAGATCACGATTTGAAGGACCTCGTAAATGTTCCTATAAATTGCAATGGGGATTTCCCGTTCACGCTTCACTGGTCTAGCCAATCAATAATAACCGGGTGTGTCCTGTGTGCTAAACGTATTAAGGTTGAATTATTTTGAATATTTCAGAAGTTTGATAATTTGTTCGGTGGTACTTGAAATATTTGACTAACATTATTTACGGCTAACGCGTTAATGGTTAGAAAACTCCTGAAGTAGTTATTTGGCTGGCAGCGTTTCACGGATTTCCAAAGGCGTTTAGATCAAACATCGTCATAGTTATCGTCATCATCACCATCATCATCATCGTCGTCGTCGTCATCATCATATGCATTATCTCAATGACCGGGAATCCCCCGCACAATGCTTGAATAACATGTCGTCTCGTAAACAACAACAACAAACAGCAAAACAACACCAACCAAACGATTAAATCATTTCAATCAATTCCGACAAGTACTTCCTGCATCATCCGCAAGATGTAAGCTCCGTGTTTGGCTGCACATCATTGGGTTCGCCATGGTTTACTGCACTTTATGACTTTACGGAGAGTTGATGAAAAAGTCTCGAGGAAAAGGTTTGCATTTCCCTGCTTTTCCACGGAAACGTTGAGATGGATCAGTTTCCAGGAAGAAATGGAAGCAACATTCGGTCGTCGGTCGTTTGTCTTGAGAGATTTAATTTATAAATAACAAGATTCTATGTGATGACCTCATAATTTTAAACGTGCGCCATAATTTTTCAAAATGCTTTCAAATGTATTTTGAGGCTTTAGTGGGATTTTTCTCTTCAACAGTTGCGTTTATCTCTGTCTTAAACGTCTATAAAGTTGCATTTTATTCCTAGAAGTATTTTAAATTATTTTTATTTTAAATTATTTAAATTATTAACTGTTCTAAAATGTACTTTGCAAATATTTCTTATTTAAAGTTTATTAATGACTCAAATTTGACTCGTCAAAAAGGAATTTTAAAAAAGGATGAATTTTAAATTCAAAACCAAACTTTCGGTTAAAAGTTACAAACCAACATAGCAAACAACATCATTGCATGGAAGTTCCAAAAATTATGGGTAACTAAAAATAAAATTATTAAATACAACGAGGAATAAATAAAAAATTCCTATAAATTACAAATAATTTTGATTTAATTTTAAAATTACAGAGAGATTTCTATAAATTGTAAATAATAACGAATAAATTTTAATAATTACAGAGATGTTCCAATAAATTATTAATAATTATGAACAAGTTTAATAATTACAGAGATATTCCAATTTTAATAATTATAAAGAAAAAATTCCAATAAATTATGAGTAATTATGCATAATATTAATAATCACTCTGAGGCTCGCAGGAGTTGCGACATGGAAATATGAAAAATCGAGTTGCTATAGGACAGAACATCAGAATGAATGATGACCAGGTTGGAAAGAGTCCACCATTTGCAAACTGGAAAGCCAGGAGATGGATAACTGGAAGTTATAGTTAATGTGCCTGTTCTATCAAACACACTTCCGTCATTTAAGCGACGAACATGAGATAATTAGCCAAATAAGCGGAAGAGATGGATGGATGGATCAAGTAAAAGATGATAGATAAATGGATGAATAAAACTAGATGGAGGATCAGGAAAAAGATGATGAATGAGTGGATAAAGAGAAAGGAAGGGTCGCTTGAAGGAACGAGTGAATGAGCTCTGGTTGATTATTCCTAGGATGGGTGGGCTAACGGATGGATGGACGAAAGGATGAATGAATGGAAGGAAGGATGGATACAAAGATAGATGAACGTCAGGATGGATGGATGGACAAAAATATAGACAGACGACAGGATGGGTGGACAAAGAATGGATGAATCAACAGTCAACATTGGCGTTTGAGAATTTCCCGCTGATCACTGACTGAAACCGACCCGTCCTTGCTTTCCTGTTTTATCAGAAACTTTGGTCACGCAACTCGCTTCGATCTGAACACGCCACATTCCTATAGGGAAGAATCGAGAAGGTAATTTCATTTCGTCGTTTCTCTCAAGTTTAATTTATTGCTTTCCCTTAAATGAAACAAATAAAACTCTTTTTTTTGTCTGAAATAAAAAAACTACCAATCGACTCTCGTTAAGCCATCTCGGCTTCAGACGTGCCAAGCAAAGAAAGAAAGCTTCCCGCCCAATCTCTACGACATCCGAGCATTTACATTTAGTAATATTATTTAAGTTTGGTATTTGTAATATTATTGTTTGTTATTTGTAATATTATACAGCAAATGCTAACAAATGCTTTCACAGACTTAGGTTTCAACTTAAGGGTGGATCTACGGCTTCTTACCTCCTGCTCGGCAGGTTATACAAGGAAGGTTATACAAGAAGGTTATACAATGAAGGTTATACAATGAAGGTTATACAAGGAAGGTTATACAAGGAAGGTTATACAATGAAGGTTATACAAGGAAGGTTATAGAAGGAAGGTTATACAAGGAAGGTTATACAAGGAAGGTTGTACCATCATCACCATCATCATCATCATCATCATCATCATCATCATCATCATCATCATTATTATTATTATATTATTATTATTATTATTATTATTATTATTATTATATTATTATTATTATCTTACCTCCTGCTCGACAGGTTATACAAGGAAGGTTATACAAGGAAGGTTGTACCATCATCACCATCATCATCATCATTCATCATCATCATCATCATCATCATCATCATCATCACCATCATCATCATCATTATTATTATTATTATTATTATTATTATTATTATTATTATTATTATCTTACCTCCTGCTCGGCAGGTTATACAAGGAAGGTTATACAAGGAAGGTTATACAATGAAGGTTGTACAAGGAAGGTTATACAAGGAAGATTATACATGGAAGGTTATATAAGGAGGATTATACGTCGTTTTTGAGACTGTTGAACACTTCCCTCCGAAAACGCCCCATTTCTGTCAACTCAGGTTCACAAGAACTCAAAATAAAACTCCCCAAAACACTTCAACCTCAATTATCAGAACTAGACCCGCATTTATTCATCGCTTTCTGGAAATGTTTCTGGTTATTTAGCCGCATTTTAAACTCTCTTTCATAGAGTTTATATTACATAAACACTCGCATTTTATTGACACTTGGAAGTGCTTGCTAAACGAGAAACTCGAAGGTTTGCTCACACGTGGAGGAGTTTTTGGAGACTGGCCCTCATTACAGGATGATGGATGTTCTGCGGAAATAATTTCACAACACGTGGTCATCGAAAAAAGTCGCCTCTTGTATCGACATAATCTTGAGCGAAGTGACAGAACTATCCCCGGAGAACAATCGAAAGGTAGAGCCGCCTAGATTTCACTTCTCGTCAGCATATGGCGCCATTCTTGCAGTTTAAATGCCTTTTGTTTGTTTTATTTCCACTCAGAAGAGTGGATAATCTCGTTCCTATTCTCCTCGCTACATCGACTCAAACGAATTCCCAAGATATCGCGCACCTTCGCGTCCAGGAGAAAGTGACGCAGTATAATATCATTGAGCAGCTAAAGCGAAGATATCATTTTTTTTTTGTTGAAAAAATTCAGCGCATTTGGAGTTCGGTTCGTTAGTGCTTTGACTAAATTAAGACAAAAGTCAAGGTCATTGAGTGTAGGTCATTAAGTGCGAGGAAAATGAAAAAGACATTTCCAAAAGCAACAACATTTACAGAAACACGTTCTGTGGGAGCATCACCTCTGACAAAAAAAAAAGTGGGTGGGGAGTTTTCTACCCTTAGGAGTGTCGGGTCATCTACCCCAGCATCGCGGTCGTGATAAACAGTCTTTAGGTGTGACGACGTTATGTTCATATCATCGGAACACCTCGGTCTTTTCAGGCGTCAATGGGCGTCCATAAATCTCATCTGTGTTTCAATCATGTCTGTAATGTCTTATGCAAAACATGGCGATAGGCGACGAGGCACAATCATTCTCTGCTCGGTCTTCTGCTCCGGGCTTCTGATGAATTCTCGGGTTTTTTTTCTCCTCTAACCCAACCCAACTTGATCCCCCTCTCTCCATACCCACCCGCGGAAGTTCGACATCACCCTCCGCAATTTATCATCGTCCCATCTTCATCCGCCTTGACGGCTCGTTTCATTGAAAGTACCTTGTAGGTTTCTAGTGTTAGGCTTGAATTATTACTTTCCTGAAATTTCAAGACGCGAGGAGCTCGCACACCTCAAGAATCGAGATGGAAAAGACTTTTCTGGAAATTAATCGAAGGAAATTGAGCCTGGATTTGCCTCTTAAGCGAGCAGACGATTCGATCGAAGAAGTTCAGATGAATCCGTTCTAATCATTCCATCCGCATTTCCTATATTTTTGAAGGAGTTTTTTTTCATCTGAATAATAATAATAATAAGAAGAAGGATAAAAAAAATGACGAATAAAAGAGAACTGCTTGGCTTTTGTTTGTCGAAATTTATTGCGAAGAAAAGGAGAAACGTAAATATTTAATTTCGCATTATTCCTCAAGACGCGTGAGGAGCTTCTGACGCTTTCGTACGTGCGGTCATCTTGTCCGCAGAAAGTCCCATTCATTTGCTTGATTAGGTCGAGACGTTCCAAAGAGGCTGAAAAATTTGCTCACCCGCCGAAGTAATTCCTTTCCTCCGCAGACGTGAGATTCTGCCGCGATTCGACGAAGGATGATGACTTTTACGCTTGCAACCTCTTTAATCAACTCGACTATCAGTCATTCTCATTTACGGCGTCAAGGTTACGAGCCTGACTCCTCCTTCGACAGAGCCGAACCCATCCGAACGATGTCGCGTTCGCAACCCACACAGGACACCGAGCATTCATTCGTTTAACTGTTCAGTCATCAATTATGAAAAGGTCGTGCGAATCCAATTGCCAAAATACATTTCAAAAACGCGACGCTGGTCGTGAAATGCTAAATACGATGTATGCCTCTAGTTAGTAAATAAATAAATAAATAAATAAATAGCAAATTAATGATCGCGGGATTGTTTCCTCCTTAGACTTATTCATGGAACTTGTTATTGAACGCCAACGAAGTCGTATAACCTTGCAACCAGGAATAACCTTTCAACCAAGATTAACCTTTCAACCAGGAATAACCTTTCAACCAAGATTGACCTTTCGAGCGAGGATAACCTTGTAACCTAAAATAACATTGAATAGCATTGCACAACCACGACTACTCTCTGAATCTTCAGTCCTAAGCGACAGTCCTCGCGTCGTAAAAGAGGCAGATAACATCGTTGAACAACCCCGACTCGTCTCATTAATTCTCGTATGTTTCGTGATTCTTTGGCGCGAAATGAGTTATGAAAATCGCGCCAAACCTCAGCCGTTTGGCTTTGTGTTCCGTCAAAGCGGATTGCGGAAAATGTCGCCATAAATCCTTCGTGCAGTTTCTGTGTCATCGTTCGAAAATCTCCGTTTACACTGAGGAAGTGAGCGCTTTAAAGAGTTTCCACCTAAATCTCCTTTTCTCAGATCTTTCTGGAATTTTTCGTCCGAAACGAGTGAAGCGATTAAAGTGCCGTACACACAAAACAGATCCGCACGCATCGATCTGGAGTGTCGCCGTCAGAGATGCTTAATTAGTGTGGCGTCATCCAGACATGAAAGTTTACCTACTGTCCTTGCACTGCGCGCTTCTTTAGCGCCGAGAACTCAATCTTGCGACGCATACTCATCGCTAGGCGCTAGCGTAGGAAAAACACGAGCGGCGCTCCGTCGTTATAGAGCAGAAGTGAGGAACAGCAATCTGGAGGCTCATAAGAAGCACCTCTTCTCGATAATCTTACTCGACTCTATCCGGTCGTTCTCCGCTCTTCGTTGTTGTCTTTGAAGAACAGTTTCTCCGTTGAAATTCAGTTCAACAGAGGTCTAATGATCTGACCTACTTAGGTCCTCGTCATCTTATCTAAGAAAGGAGTATGGTCTAGAAATATAAATAAGTGGACAAGCAGAGAAACGAGATGTCGCTTTCTCATAAGTTTAAATTTTAGGAGATCAATTTTTTTATGTAAATAAATTTTAGCGGACCAAGCAACTTTTATCGGGACCTTCCATCAAGGTTAGAGGACTTTCGTTATTTTGATCAGCTGAATTAATTAAAAATATTTGTTGGTTTCAAAGGAGCCATAATTTTAATGAAATTTTTATGAAAAGGTAAAAATACTAAGTAATAAATATTTCTCTGATGATTCGCTTGGGTTTACGTGACATGAGATGAAAAACTTCTTTATCTTATTAAGTGCATTCGTTAATAATTTATGAATGGAAATTAAATTATTACTTAGTCATCGAGAGAATAAGCTGACCGAATGTGATGGATTGCTGGAAATTCGACCGCTTGTTGCCAACTTTTTCACGAGAAATCTAACAAAACATAAGCATTTATTCTTATCCGATGGAGATCACTTAAATTTGTCTTCAGGAAAGAAAATTGTTGATGCTTTGAAAAGTCCGCCTCCCTCTCCATCTTACTTCTCTTTAAAATGCATTAAGTTCTTTTTTTTTATATTTTATTTATTTATTTTCTTTTCTGAAAATATCTAGCGAGTGATAGAAAGTTCAATCTTCTTCTGCTAATGTTTCACTCAAAGGTGACTTCTCGATATCCGGTGACATTCATTCAACCTTTTCCCGCCTCTGCATGCAGGACCAGCAACCCTTCTCTGGGTGCTTGGAATTCTAAGAAGCAATCCTGTCAATCACAATCTCATCACTTCTCACTCATTTCCTTCTGTAAACATCCTGACGCAAATGCTCGCTTCAATGGCGAGTCTCGTTTGCAGCTTATACGATCTCAACAAACAATTAATGCTGCAATAATGATGATGGCATTAGCATTAAAATGAAGGGAAAAAAAGAGATGATTCTCATTGATGATCGTTACATGGTTTCTCGGGTCGAACGCAGAGAAAAAAAAATGCGTCTGCCAGAATTAAGCGCAGCACAAATTCTGGGGGATAAAAAAGTCGCCTTTGATTTGAATTTCAACATTCTGATGGGCGCTCATGGACGAAAAACTTCGCTTCGATAAAGTTTGTTAACAAATTTTGCGCCGATAGAATCAGATGGGCGCGTTTCAAAAAAGAAAGCGAAAAATCCAGCAGATCGAATGATTTTTCAGACGTCTATCAATTTATCAATTTATGTAATTAACAATTAACTATATTTATTCTTTAAACTTCAATTTGCCATTTATTTTAATTAAAAGTTTGAATAACTTTTGCACTGTTTATGGAAACCGTCGCAAGCTTTGCACCTGGAGCGTAATCTGGAAATTGTCGTCCATTGTTCGACGCTAAAGCAATTGAACTATCTTTCTATTGGAATTGCAATAAATCCTCTTTTCATTAAAAAATCACCCAAATAATTTCTTTAGCATTGCTTTTAAGGTTTGTATTTGTTCGCATTTGATTTATTCGATTTCCTAAATGACTCGGATTCGCGTCGAAAAACGTCTTTGAAATTAATTAAAATAAATACATTACTCGCGCTATATGTTTTCCACGATGAAGATAGCATTTCACAGAGAATTCTCGCACTTAGGATGAAACCTGCAGCTCCTTATTCATACTGAAAGCCATTTTCTAAACAGCCATACATCTCCATTCATGATCTCCATTCATGAATCCCGTAATGTGATTGCTAGTTTTCCAGCATGTTCTCCCTCCGGAATGTCTTTGTGTCATTTTTCATTTTCCTTCGATTATGGAGCCGTCCAGTTTTCAAAGATTGCCGTTTACGTTTCGAGCGCATAAATTAAGAATTGGAACGACTTAACGATGAGCGCGGCATTTCAAGGAAATTCGCTAATGATTCTGCGATCAATCAAGGCAGACGTTTACTGACAGGCGCAAACAACTCGCTGGTCGTAACTACGGAGCTTGTCTCCCTAGATTTCATGCTCATCTGGAGTAACAAGGCGAACCTCTATTTAATTTCCAGTCCTCCTCCCCTTTCTGTCTGTCTGTCTGTCTGACTTCCGTTCATCGTCGTTGAAAATTGGTCGTTTATTGCGAGATGTTTTACCTGAAGTTTTCAGTTAAGGTTCCAGCATTCTTGCACTTCTTTTTGGCGCCCTCAAAAGAAATTTCATTCACTAACTCCTCCATTAACGTCCATCATGCTGGAAATCTGAAACATAATTGCAGACGTAAATGCTGGAGCCGCGTTGAAAACGATAATTTCCTCGTCATTCGTCAAAAGTCGCGATGAGACGGCATTCGATCGGAGAATTTGTCGAAATAATTTCTGCTGTTATTCTTCATCACTGGCCAGATATTGATCTAAATAAGGCTTTAATCCCCCTGAGCCATTAACAGGCGCCTGCGGAGTAAATATCGTTGCAAGCGCATGCATGGATTTTCGGGCGTCTTGGAAAATGAGGAAAGGTTGGGAGTGGGATGGAAGCGAGACAAGGAAGCCGCACAAGATGAGGGACACCTGGCGAAGCATCATGTCTCATGTTTTTTTTTTTTATAAATTTTTTAAATTCTTAAATCCACCTTTCAGTGGAAAACAAACAGCGTCTCTTTGAGGTTTCCTGATTGTTTTCAGGAACAAACTACAGCAGCAGCAAAAGCGGCAGAAATTTCTGCAACAACTACAACAACAACAACAACGACGACGAAATAACAACAGCAGTTTCTGCTATCGCGGCAAATTAGGAGCACGCCGTGTGCTAATTTTTGTGAATATCGTACGGATTGGGAATATTGAGACGTTATTAGGATCGCATTAGAGGACATTTCGAATTGCAGCACGCCACAAGTCCGACAATGGAGCTCCTAGGTTCTCGAGAGAAAGGCTGGAATGCGGTGTAAGCCTTCTTTATAGAACGCCCACTGTTCCGACCGAAATGCCTAACGAAGCGGTCTTGTCACCTCATAACGTCAGCCCAGTGGTTTACATTGGCGCCCCAGTCACGCCCGAGAATTTCCAAGTAGCCACAGGAGTCAGCGTGGTATTGTTTCCTCTTGTTGGATTAAATTTTCTAACTTCTTGATGGGTTTTCTCAATTCGACTTCTCCAGACGGGACGAGTTGGGTTTCGGTTGAGTAGGGAATAAAGTATTCTGGTGTAAAAAAGTAAAGTATTGAAACGAAAAGCTGAAAAAGGGTAAGGGTTAACTATTTTAGCTAGAGTTCAATCCAAAGCTTGATGATCGTATTCGTTCAATTCATCTTTAAGAATTCTTCTTTCTAATAAAAACAATTTACTTTGATTTAGGAAATTATTTTCGTTGTATTTTCAATCAAGCACTCGCCTCTCGAAGCAATATTTTTAATTCACCCCGAATCCACCACCCACATCCACCGGGGACTTGGCGTGATTGCAATCCTTTCAGATTTTTTGTTGAAAACCAAATGGCGCCAATCAAAATTCAACACCGACAAAAAAATAAAATAAAAAACAAGTTCAGATCGAATGGCATTTGTATTTATCATTCTTGTTTTAAAATAACAGTCGCTATGTTTGACGAACCTTAAAGTGAATCAGTTTTTTTCTCGCGGATTGAAAAATGTTTTTTAGATTTTTGTTTTATAAATAATTTATTTGAGTGCGTTTTCATCAATCCATCTCATAATTTCACAGCTTCCGTTTTCAGCAGCTCACAAAAACATCTCGGGATGTCAAAA